>VXBQ01002750.1:114142-199379 GCA_013400175.1 Phainopepla nitens
CTCCATGGCAAGCACATCCCTCTCAAATATTATTATTCTAATTTTTTGAATTACATAGACTATTTTTTTTTTCCCAGTTGCAGGTCAAAGGAGCCAGCCAGAAGGAGTTTTAATTTAACATCTCAGATAGAAGCTGGCATCTAACCAGCAGTCTGAATCAGCAAAGTGTTAAAGGAAAATCTTCCATGTTTTCCAGAAACAGGAGGGGCTTAAGCAGATGTTTAAAGCTAGATATGTCTGTACACACTTTGCTGCATTTGAGAGCAGGAAAGCACAGAAATGTCAGCCTTGGGCTTGCATCTCCATCTTGAAAAGGATGTTTTGGTCCTGAGAGGAGTGTTACCAGCTGAGTTCAGTATTTTACAGGCCAATCCAATAGGAGCACTGAATGCCTGCATAAATGCACATGCTTTTCTATGGAGGTATGACAGTAATACCACAAGTAAAAGGAAACTTTTCTTCCCAGTAACATTCAAAATGTTACTGGGACAGTTTTCAGTATGAGAAAGGATACCGGGAGAATCCAAGATTCCCAACTTCATCTCAGAAAGAATAAAATATATCTTTAATATGTTTTAGTGTTGTCACTGTTGTGTGATTATATAGGTTGGTTCTAATAGAGGCAGGGTGAAAAAATGGCAGCTTTCTTAAATTAATTTTCTATGAAAATTGTTGTTAGATGCAGTTCTGACAGGTGTTCAGGATCATCCCATTTTTTTGAAAACAGATAAAGAAAATAATCTGTTTTATAAGACATATATCAGAATCAGGGGAGGAGAACTGGAGAATGAACCAGATATTAATTTGATGCAGGTCAACAGTTAAACACATTCAGTGGACTTATACAAGACAGAGAAGGAGCTTGGGTTCTTGAGGAACATGGATCAGTACTGTCACTTGTCATCACCCCAGGTCATCACTCTTCCTCAGAAATTGAAATAATTAAATGCTTTGTGCATTCTAGAGGATTTGTTGGAGGAAACTTTTCTTTTCCTATAATAGTAAATGATACCCCTGAAAATCTGGGTGATTAATCAAGCCTGTATGGCTGTGATACTTTGTCATAACAAGATTGATCGATCACAGGGTGTACTGTGATGGAGACAGGTAAAAGAAATTAATTACTGACCTGAGCATATTAGGAAGTTTTGGCGTACTGTGTTTGGTGGTGTATTGGGGGACCTTGTCACACAGCATCTAGTGAAAAATTAAAACAATAGCCCCATAGAACAAAAACAAAAAAAAAATTTGGACTATAGAGATGAACAAGATCAAAAAGAAGACTTTTTTTTTTTCTTGGCTATAGAGAGTGATGCAGGATGTAGCAATATATTTAATAAGGTGTGACTTGTTTTCAGACCTAGGTCTTAGAAACTGAGAAACAGAAATCATTTATATTTCCAAATCTTCCAGTAATTAATGGCATTCTCGATGGCAGGTCTTGGAGAAGCATTTCCTGGAAAAATGTAGTAGGATTTTTTAATGAAATATTTGGTAAGATGAGAAAAGAAATTTGAAACATTTGCTATGAAGAATGAAAGTGAATAGCAACAAGGTATGAAGAAAGATTTTAGCACCATAATTGTCCTAAAATTAAGAGAGGTAAGATATAAAGAAAACCAGAGGCAATACTTCAGTATTTACTGAAGTAAATAATGATTTACTTCATGGTAAATCAAAAGAGATTTACCATGAAGAAAAAGGAGCTTTTCAGGTAATAAACATCAAAAGCTTACATGGATTTAGCAATCCTGTGCACACTTAGCACACTTTAGAAGGTGTAAAGTTGTACTGTGGAAACATATAGTAAAAATAACGCTAGCATAAGGTATTCTCCTACTTCCAGATCTGCTAAGCAAATTGGAACTTCATTTTGCACCAGCTGCAGCATCCAAGTGGTCTACAAATGTGCCATATGGTCTGCAGTACATAGATTGGTGCTCTAATACTATGGCTGCCCCCCACTGTACCCAAGTATGTAGGACATATGCTACACTCCATTACTTAATTGTTCATTACCTTGCATCTGTAGGCATCAATTTAGGAATTTCTGAAACTTTTTCTTCAATTTAAAGGATTAAATTTTCTGAATTTTCTGTGGAAAGACATTTGGATTCCAGTTAAAAATTGCAATGAATCAAATCTTAGTTGCATGCCTCATGTTATTTTTATTGAATTAGGCATGTGAATCCATAAGCAGGTTTCTTTGCTTTGGCTGTTATGTTATGCTAGGATCTATTTTGGGATGGAGTAGAAATGTCTCAGTGGAACAAACAGAGGTTTTCAAGGAGATTATACATGCAATAAAGACAAGAAAGAGTGAAATACTAGAATACTGAAGAAGTTCAAGAGGCAAGTTCAATAGGCAATACTTAGGTTAGGATAGTTGGTACATCAGGCTAATCTTTAGTAGGATACATTGATACTCATATAATAAAAATGATTTGGTGAAAAGTTCTTGAAATCAACAAAAGTAGAGAGGAAGAATTGCTTTCTGACTAAGGAATTCCATAATCCTCTATACTGTTCATAATTCTGCTGATTGGTGAAGTCTTCAAGTTGAGATTTTTAGGGTAGTAGAATAATTGCTGCCTGGCCTAGATTTTTTAGATATTATCAATTAGGTGTTAATGGATTGTTTGTAATTATGTAATTGTCCCTGCTTCCAAAACATGTACCAGTAGCATTTGATTTAAATCAGTATCAGTACCAAGTAGCAAAGATTTAAAATTTCATGAGGTATTGGACATTATTTTGTTCTATGTACTAAAATGTTTGATTTTTTAAAAGGAATCCTTATTTTAATCCACAGAGTTAAAGTTTTTGAGGCTACATAGTTCTTATTTTTATATCTTTTGTGTACTGTCCTAATGGACAATCACATTCCGCAGAGGCTTTGTTGTGTCAGTGACTTCTAGTTCCCACTCTGATCATACTGACTTCTAGATGGCAAATGAACGGATTCAGCAGAGAAAAACCTCCTTAAAAATAGCTTATCTTTTAAACTCCTTTATTATAGCGAAGTAATGGCTATATTAGCATTCTCTAACACATCTTTAAATATGAGAATATCAGTATAGCAATGTAAAAGTTCTCAAAATAGCCCCATCTGCTTTGGCATTAACTGCTGCAGGAAACCCAGTCTGTGCCGGATGCACCCTGGAATAAAAGTCCACCCTTCCTCTCTCTCATCCACCTGTTTACAGGGTTCATGAAAAATATTTATGCCCCTTTTGCATTGCAGCGTGCTATCATGCAATATGATGACAACATTGAAATAATCTGGCATGTAAAAGCTAATAATTGCTAACGGTATGAACAAATTTACACCTAAACCTACTACTACTTCACATGTAGATCTTAATTAATGGACCCTGATAAGGCATTTTTCTCTACACAGCTAGCTGCCTCTTTAGTTGTTGGAGAAGTAACTTGTAGATTTGTAGGAGGCTATATGTACTCTGAAGGGAATTTTCACTTAGTTTTATGTCTATCCTAAACCAAAGTTGCTCTTTGGAAATGTGCATTAGGAGGACGAAATTACATCAGAATCAGAGCACTGGCCTTTGCTTTAATCATATCCAGTAAGCATATATTTACAGGCCTATGAAACTATCTTGAGTTATCAATAGCATGATGTGACCAAAAGTAAAGAAAATGAAAGTGTTTGGTATTGACACACAAATTATTTTGCCCTACAATAAAGTAATTTGACTGAGGTCATCTAGACAATTAGGAGCAGGAGGTAGGAGTTCTAGATCGTTCTTCCATTATTAGACTTCTTTTTAGCTGTGCATAACTTCCCATGATTCAACAGGACTCATTTTCTAGATGGTTTGAAGAAAGTGGGGAGCAGCTAAACAGTAACATTGCATCATTTTGCAATGTATGCCACCATATGGAGACAACAAAATTCATACCTTAGAAAGCTTGTACTGTCTGATCATCAATAGGATCACTTCAGTTACGGTTACTTGTAGGTCATGAGGTTGGACAGCTCACTATCCAAACTCATCTTTCTCTTGAATCTCTTAGCATGATTTTAGGTTTTGTTTTGGTGGGGTTTTTTTTATTTTTGACGGGAGCTTTTGTATTTGGGTATTTATCTGCCTGTCTGTCTCAAGCCTCAATTAAGTTGAAATACAGTCCTTGAACTAGTGTTTCCATTTGAAAGTTTTACAGGAACCATGATGACAGAAAGCTTAGTTCTCATTGGGAATTACAGTGGCTGAGCAGCACAGGTCATTTGAGGATGCTGATGCAGAAACATGGGATTAAATCAATTTTATATTTCCCCTTAATATGCTATCAGAATAATCTTATCCCATATCATTAAATCACATAAGAACTTAAGATGACAGCCAAATACAATTAGAATTTTCTAGAGGATATAGCAAGGCATTGGAATATGGCTTCAAATACATATACAGGAAATATATTCCTCTTTGAAAGGAATCTTTTCTCCAAGTATCCTGCAGGGATTAAGCAATTTGTACTAGGAAGCCCTTGGTGTAGCTCCCTGTGCAACCAGGAGTGTTACTAGGGGGTCTAAGACAATTCAAAGTCATTATGGTTGAGGCCACAACTTTGAAATATTATGGACATGACATTTAAAATTTAAAATTGGGGAAGAGAGATAATTTTCTAACACTATTAAAACTGATTTGCTTCATATACAATATGTGACTAATGGAAGAGAGAACCTCTTGGCTCTTCCAGTCCTATCCTATTTTTAGTAAGTGTGCACTGCCCTTTACTATATTTTGATTTGCTGTTTTTTGAAAGAAGGGACTGAAACTTTCTCCTATCCATCAAAATAAACATTATTTTTAGGATGCAGAGTTCTGTTAAAAGAAAAATCCTCATAGACATTCATAGGCTTAACAAGGTAAATTCCGTGTTTAATTGTAAAGGTTGTTAAATTAGCAGTTAGGAATATACCTAGGCTGCCACCAAAGAGATAAAAAAGTATTTTAGTGTTTTGGTTCTTTTTTTTCAAACTGTTACTGTGTTTCCATTACTAATGGGTTTAAAGCACAGTGTTACATTCATCCTCCATTTGCTGGGTAATGCAAATGTTGTATAGGAATGTTAGTCTAACTAAATGAAGAGTATATATATTTTGGGTGCATGTTTGTGGCGATACCCATTCCACATCTTAAAGATTAAGGGAGCATTGATTCTTGTTGATATAATCTATTTTTGATTCCATTGATGGCTACCAATAAAAATATTTAAGTAATTTCAGCTTTCCAAGCAATCTTCAATAATGGGAAATGAGTTCCAGAGAAAAGTTAATGACAAATAATTTAATTAAAAAGAAAAAATTCCTGTGTTGTTTGTTTACTGTTTTAAGTTTATCACAACCTTAATCCATTTATTGGATTATTATTCTGCTAATTTATGTCTAATCTCTCCCTGCCACTTGACTCTTTTCTGTCAGGGTCAGGTCCAATAAAACCCCTGCATTTCTTCATCTTGGATAAGATGAAGCTATCTAAGACAAAAACTTCTTTCTGAAATCCCCCTTTGCTCAGCTGCCGCCTAAGGATGGAGGCATAATTCACTCAAGGTCTCACTGGAAGACTTTCCATAAGAAAATTATTTTATGGAGTACTTGTGTGACTAACTCATTTCAGAACCCACCAGCTAATGAGGATTCATTTAGTTTTCTCCTCAATCCCACTTCACCCAGGAGAGTACCAAAGCATCAGGCAGTCTCTTAACTTGGAGGAGGAGGAGGCAAGGAGGAATGTGACTTGTTCTCTCAGCACTCTGAGCTTTCTGTAGGGATTCTGGGTCCTATTCAGGGACCACAGCTGTATTTTATGCAATGTCTGTTTAAAGGAATTACTCAGTAAATTCTCTGCTGATTTGAATTTAATCTGCTTTCATTTTTTTTCCATATCATAGGGAAGCACAGTCTTAATATTGGCTAAGCAGAAATTATGGCAGTCTTGGAGCTCATGAAAAGAGTATTCGTGGCCCAAAGTTTTCAAGACAGCCTACCTGAAAGACTGAGAATTTAACTGAGAATTAACTCTTTTTTTTTTTTTTTTTAATCTTCATTTCTTTTCTTTCTCTCCATAAATTTCAAAAAGGAAAGTGTGCTTACTTAGATTTCATTAGAATTCATTGCTGACCTGTGATTTGCTTGATCTGCAGTGGTGGATGATCCCAATGTGTCAACACAGAAGATTTAGCTAGCCAACAAAATGGGAGTTGTGGGATATGTGAAATATTGGGGAGACAGTTGAATAATCTAGCCACAGAATGTCCCCATCACTGAAATTTGACAGGGACTCAGGTTCTTATGAGCTCTGCAGGTCCACACCTACCATCTCTTACAATGACAGAGCCTACATTTCAAGCCTGTTTTTAGAGTTGAAAGCTCTCTTTCAGCTGTAGAAAAACCTGTAGAGTACACAGAGGCTGTGCCATTAGGAGATTACTCATTCCTTCAAAGGCAGAAACCACTTTTCTCTCCCTGCCCTGAGTCAGGGGAGTGAGGATGAAGGGTGTTTATGATGAACCTCTCTCCCTGCGCAGCCCTGATGCTCATCCGTCACCACTCGTGACAAGTCCTTAGTGCTCTGTGCACCCGGGAGGTAAATCCATCCTCATCAGCCAGCGCTAAACGCTGCCGCAGCCCGCGGGATGCTGCCCGGGCACGCAATCACCTCCTGCTGCCTTTTCCCCTGGTTTATCAAGAGATGGCAGCAAAAAGCCGTTTAACCTTTGATCTCAGTGCTGGGGCCGGCGTCTGTCGCAGGCGGAAGGCAGCTCCAGGCAGGCAGGCAGTGTCCCCGCGGGGCCGCCGCAGCCGGGAGACGGGAGCGCGGGGCGGGGAGGGGCAGCCGGCACCGGGCGCTCCCGGCCGGGAACTGACAGCTGTGGATGATGCCACATCTGACCACAGCCGGAGCCGGAGTTGTCCGGTGCCATCCATCAGGTATGGATGGGGCTTCCCCTGGGACAGGAAAAGGCGTGTAGGAAGGGGCTGGGCGTTAGGTGAAGAGGGATGTTTCTGAAAATGAAGACAAACTAAATAAACACATTGAAGAACCACCCCCCTATCCCCACCTTAATAAAAGAAAAGACGTGTGAAGAGTAAATTCTTTTAGATGATGTAGGACCTTGGGTTCATGGTGGTGGGATTTCCTCTTTAAAAAAGGGCCGCAAAATATTCAAAATATGCATGTTGCTATCATGATGCTATGTCCAAGGTGAGGGATACAGGAATGAACTTTCTGATTCACTGTGACAAGCTGACAATTCATTTTCTACAATGACATTTGTAAGAGCAAAAAATTGGTAACATAACATGTCAATAGAGACAGCTAGGAAAAAATATTTTAAAATTAGACATGATCAGAAATATAACACCAGGGTCTATTTCAAATATTTTTTTTTGTTAGCTTTCTTGCTTAGGAAAGGAACAATTGCCAAAATAATTTGATTTAAACTGGATTTAAAAAAACTTACAGTGGTCATTTGAATTAATGACCTCGTTATTAAGTCTTTCAGGATGCTTTCGGAAAATTATTTCAGATAAAGGAAGATAAACTCAGCTGCATTTCAAGTCAAGGCAAGTTCTGGAGCTTTCAGTGTCGCTGCTTACTTTTCAGTGTCACTGAGGAGCTGTCAACAGGTTTGAAAAGGCACCAGGTGCTTAAATCATCCAGCGGCTCAATCCTTTCTCGGGTGGAGACAGAGAAAATGGGAAATGTACACAGATGGAAAACTGGGGTTCGAGAGGATGGAAAGAGAAATATACACCCCAAGATGGATCCACCTTCCTTTCTCTTCTTCCTGTTCTGTGGCGCTGTAATTGCATTTTAACCGATATTGGCCAAGTTCCATTTTCCTGTCTAGAAATAGGAATGGTGATTTTTTTTTTCTGCTGGCAAAATAGTCCCTCCACAGTGGTTAGTTTCAGCTTACCTGAAATTTGAATTTGGTCTCAGTAGTAACAGAAAGCAACAAATAAATGACTTTTTTTACTATGTGGAAACTTATGCTGTGATTGATAGTTTTATAAAATGTTTGTATTGATCATTTTCTGTTATGATAAAAGAATAATTCTGGATCAATAAAATTTGATCTAGTCAAAGAATTGTTTCTAAATTAACATCAAGAAATGTGATGCAATTGATTGTTTTAAATTTCTTATATTTACTCTAACTTTTAAATTTCTTAAATTAGCTCTAATATCAATCAACAAGATTAGATTAAGAAGATCTAATGAAATTAGATTAGCAACAGGATAAGTGAATAAACATCCCCCCAAAAGCATAAACTCCATAAGAGGATTGTTTCCTGAGGTATGTCTGACATTTAGTGAAAATTATATTATCCTTTTAATTTAATAAATGACATAATGTTTTCTCTTCCTGCCTGGCTGCTAGAAGTCTAAGAGATATCTGTAGAAGATGTATGTGTGAGCTCTCCTGTTTTGGGTCAGTGTCCATGTTTATGTCAGAGCATCCACCAGTGATATATTTAATTAGTTGAAGCAGTCTTAAATGCTTTATGTCATGACATCACTAATGAAATCACCTCTAGAGGAAATATTATCTTGACTTCAGAGCTTAAATGCCTGACCTCATAGGGTTTTGACCATCAATGGGATTCTAAGGCTTCCAGTGACAACAAATATAAGCATTAAAGGAAATAATTTTGTGAAAAAGACATCACAGGAAAATTAGCTTTCCTTTTTATCCTTTTTCAGTCTCAGTTTTTTACAGCACTCACTAAGGAATGACAACCAGCTGAATGATGCTGTATCCTTGTATTAAAATTCCAGCCACCATGCCACAATCCTACTATCTATGTGTTGAGACTGCAAAATTTCTTCTCATCATCCAGATGCCCCTCAGTTGAAGAGTAGGGATCGACTATTAATAGGTCAATAAGGACTTTGGAGCATAGCATTTGGCAGCTCACATATAATTTCATAGACTGCCAGACAGTTAAAAAATTAGTAGCGGCCCAAATTATATTTCAAGTATAATATTAAAAAATGACAGAAAATAAGCAGCTCATTCATAGGTTGTAACCTTGGCAATTCAGGATCTCCCTCTCTTTGTCCAGTGGAGTCACTGTGAGTTTCTCCAAAAATCAGTTTTCCTTACTCCACATAGGACTTTCCCTCCACTTAAATGTTATGGATTAACACAAATTTGTGTGTGAAGTATGCGTCAGCTTAGAACTGCAAGGTAGCATGGTAACTATTAAGTTTCCTTTTTTGGTGTTATGTTTTTCAGAATAACAGTTTGAAAGACCATATGAACAGTTTAGGCTGCCATGGATCAAGTACTGCAAATATGTATTGACAACATTCCCGTGGGTAGGACATGTCATTCTTCTCTCAACCAATGATCATCCTTACTGCTCTTGAGCTTTATTACATAGATATAGTGACTGCATTTACGAGTGCAAAGCTGCCAAATCAAGTATCATTTGGAATTCAGACCATTCAGCAACTGACATTATGCTTGCAAATAGATATGTCTTAAGAAATATGGTGTAATGGTGATTTGCAGAAAAGTTAGTTGTTTATTCTTGTGGCAAAACAATAAGGTACAGAAAATGTTTGGTTTTAGTAAGATGAGAAGCCCTAAAGCTTAATGAAAATACTGTCAGCTTCATTTGTATCATTTTAGGCTGTGGTGCGTTCTGTGTGACTTCAGAAATTGCAAAATATATTATGTGAGTGGCAGAATGTGAGAGGAAATTTCCACAATGCATATAATCATATATTTCACACTATCAATACAAAATTGAGAACAAATATTTGAAGAGCTAATCATATGGGAACATATACTATGCTTGCTTGTGTGGTAACCATAGAATGTCAGCAGTGCAGATTTCACATAATTTTAAAAGACAAAAATCAGTATATTGTCAAAATTTTTTAAAAAAATCAGATTTCCCTGAATTCATCCAGTGAATTTGCTTACTTTACAATATTTGTGTAACAGTTTTTTCTAGAGTAGTTACTATTTCATTTCAAGGAGCAATAGTGTGTGGTACCATTAAACAATTGTGATGGTTCTGAGATGCTACTGCCTTGTGATTCTGGATACTACTGCACCTCCTGGTGTCTTTCTTATCTGCTACCAATCCAAGAAGAGGCTTTAGCTTAGTTTCTACAGCATACAGCAATACAGTGCCAGGCTGGCCCTTGTCTCTAAAGTTAGGGATATTTCTGTGTCCCTGTGTATGTGCAGTTCGCACCAGAGCTTTACCAAACTGAGAATTAGAGCAGCAGCATATTTTTTTTTATCACATGTCTCAACATGGAGGAATACTTTATTTGCTGAGAACAGCAGCAGTTCCCATCAGGTAAGTCTTGTGCTACTTCCACCCTTGGCAAAGATATTTGACTCCCAGTGCTCTGGAGTGTGTATCAGCTGCCAGCTTTTTGTGTGTTTTGTTGAGAGAGAAGATAATTTCCACTCTTCTTGCTGTCCAGCAGAAAGGGATTCAGGATTCATTAGGTCAGAAAAGGAAAATAAAATGGTGACTTAGGACATTTGAGACTCTTATATTCGATGTTCTAAGGACTGAACAAAATACCTAACCTTTGAAGATTAACAGCTTGGTTTGTTTTCATGCAATGTGAAACAATATCAAGAGGTAGAGATGACAGCACTTTCCTATGCCCTCAGATGCCTCTGTAAACAGGTGGGCAAGAGCTGTTTCTTGCAGATATGGATCTAAAAGCACTCAAAGGGAGAAAGAAACTGAAAATAAGATTTTTCTGACAGAAGAACACCGCAGGTGACAGCAGATGGTAGAAGGTTGCCTGTTCCCTGTGGCATAATCTTGTATCTAATCATTTCTTATGTGTTGGTAGACTCTCAGAGGTTGTCTGTGGAGGCTGAAGTTCATCTCTGGTAATATCTGATGTTCAGTGGATTCAGCAGCTGACCCCTTTGCAATGTCACCTGCAGGATGCACGTGGAAAGTGCCCTATTCATCACTTTTGTGCCAAGCAGTGTTTGAGCCCTTTCAGTAAGAACTCTAATGCAATGAAGCCTTGCTAGTCTTTGGTCCCAAAACATTGCTCCTATGGTGATGAATATCTGGTTTGGAAAGTGAATCGTTGTGCTGTGTTAACCGTAGCCAGCTTCCAGACATCCACACTACCCTCACTCCTCCTCAGCAAGACGGGGGAGAAAATGAGACCAAAAAAAATAGCTCATGAGTCAGAAAAAGACAGGGAGATCACTCACCAATTGCCATCATGAGCAAAAACATCTCAACTTGAGGAACATTAATTTACTGTATTGCCACTTAATAATACACTAGGTTATTGAAAGAAAGGAAAAAAAAATTAAAAATATTCCCCCCTACTGCCTTATTCCCAGGCTCAACTTCATTTCCAATTCTTCTGCTTTCTCCTCTCTGAGTTGCTCAGGAATGAGCATTGTAATCAATTCATAATGCTTCATCTCTGCTGCTCCTTGCTCTTCACACTGTCCTCCTGCTTCAGTGTGAGGTCTCACCCATGGGATACAGTCCTTGGCAAACTTCTCTGGTACAGATCCTTCCCAAAGGCTGCACTTGTTCAAGAACTGCTCCAGCCCAGGCCCTCTCCACAGGGTGCTTCAGGAGCAGCCTCTCCAGCAGGTTACCCATGAGCTGCAGCTCCCACCAGGATAATGCTCTGGCTCCTGTCCACAGGAGGCAGCTCCCTGCAGGACCTGTCCACCTGCTCCAGCACAGTTCTCCAGGGCCTGCAGTGAGCGTATCTGCTCCACTGTGGTCCTCCGTAGGATGCAGAGACACAACCAATGAGGTCTTCTCCACAGGCTGCAGTGGGACACGTGTTCCTCTGCTGGAGCACATCCCTCATTCCTTCTTTGCTGCCCTGAGTGCCTGCAGGGCTGTTTCTCCTGCAGCTACTCTCCAGAATTTTTACCCTTTCTTAAATATGTTATCACAGAAGTGCTGCTACCAGCTGACTCATTTTTGCCGGCAGTGGGTCTGTCTTGGAACCAGCTGAAACTGTCTGTGTCTGACAAGGAGGCAGCTCCTGAGCTCTTCTCACAGAAGCTACCCCTGAAGCTGTCCTCTGCTACAAAAACTCTGCCATGCTAACTTGCAACATTGGCCCAAATGCACTGCAATTGCATAACTGCGGTCCTTGCTTAGGAACAGCAAAGGATCAAACTTGCTCTCTTTGTCACTCTTCTTGCCTGAACCTTCTCCAGACAGCTGCCCCTTTCACAAAAGCCCAGGATCTTCTTCCTGTATCTCTACAGCCTTTAGTATGTCTCTCTCCATTTCTTTTTCCAGTTCTTGTCCTGAAACTCTTCCATCAGTTTGCTTATTTCTTCAGAAAGTCCCCAAGCCAAAGTTTGTTCAATCTGAGAAAGTATTCTAGGAAAGCATCACTATCAGTGGCTGCCATCTCCCAGTGCTTCCCCTAAGCAGCACCTCCAGCTGGTGTAGGGGATTTTGAAATAGACATACTTTGAAAATAACCAGCTTTCTATTGTTCCTCAGTTACAAAGGGCCTTTTCCTACAAAAATCCGTAGGCTTTTTTTATCTGATCTATTTTCCCCATTATAATTCAGCTCACGGAAGCACACATGATGTGATTTTGGGCTAGCTGGCTTGGATGCCACTGGTCACATAGATATAATAGCAGCATATCTCAGCAACCTGTGTAAAGTTGTGAGCAGCTGACCCAGGGTGAGCTGTGCTTGTGCTGTCACTCTCTTGTTATCAGTCATCAGCTTGCACAAGTCTGTGTGAGCTGTTGCCTGTTTAAAGTTAACTGAATCCCCTTTGTTTTTTAGATCCTGCATTTTTCTAGAGCACCTGTTCTCTTCTTCAATCTTTATTTTCTTGAAGCATGAAAAATAAGTTTTACCTTGAAGGTAAGATGCACATTCTACAGTCAGATCTTTTCAGTTCTTAATTGTTTTTGATATCAGCCTGTGATAGTCTTGCCTTCTTAATGCAAGATAAACAAGGTAGAAAACAGGAAGAGAGATATATGACATAAGGGAACAGCACTAGAGCTCAAATTGGCAGTCACAAGCCACAGTGACAGATTCTGAATTATCATAATATGTATTTGAGATGGATTAATTTAATCCAATTTCTGTCTTATGGGAAGATACATATTCAAGAATACTATTTGAAGATAATAACTGAAATTGTTCCCACTTTATATTGAAGAACCTATGCTATCAGAATTCATTGGAAAAATATGTTGTGATAAAGATTGAATTTCCTTAATAACCCATGCAAAATTTATTAGAGAATCCGTGTTTTAAACACTGAACCTGCCACAATTTGTTTTCTTTCCCTCCATCCATATGTACATAATGAAAAACTGAAAGAACTTAAGTAAAATTGTACATTAATTGAAGACAGATTACTTACAAGTCTAAGTGCTGCAGGTCCCTCAAAATAAAAGGTTTTATATGAGATTTTGGGAAGTGAATTTTTGTTTCACCAAAACATTCAGTGTTAAATACTCGAGGCAAAAGTCACTTCTCAATATTGTTTTTTCTTAGTGAATAAAGAGTGAAATAGGTACCATAGAGACCTATTAAATACTCCATGCTCTTCTTTTATGTCATTGAAAATTTGCCAGCCTGAAAAAGAAGGCTGAGATTATATCAAAAACAAAACACACCCTGTATGAAAGAAAGCAAATTAATGATATAAAGTTGACAAAAGATTTACCAGCTTTTGGTTTCTGATCCTATTCACATCCATGCACCAATGAATTCCCTTTTCAAAGATTTAAATAGCTTCAGTGATGAATTTTCTTGAAGTAGTTATGGAATAGGTATAACCCTAAGTGAAACATTTTAAGGAAAATTAACTTTTTGTTAACAGGGCAGAGTTGGCGTAGTTCTGAGATGGAATAATTTATAAAATTTCTTGCTTTAGTGTAAGAGTGATGGAATACAAAAGACTACCTTCTCCTTTTACTTTGCCTCCCTTTATTCTGCACCACTTTTTGTTCAAGATAATTTCTCCTATCTCTGAGAGAATGTCTGGGTTCCCTGGCAGGGAATGGCTGCCCCAGGTCACTCCCAGAAGTGCTTACAGGAAATGTGGCGGGGGGGGCAGTACCCCCGTCAGTCAGGAAAAACCAAAAACCTAAACACTTTGGATAGAAGCAGCTCTCCTCGTGGTGAAGTAGGACAAAGCTGGCCAGGTCACTTGATCAATCGATTATTCTTCCTGGCCTACTTCAGAATATGATGAAACCAGTCATTTTTAGGGGATGAGATCCATTACCAGGGCCCTGGGATATAGAGTTCATAAGCCATATGCAAAATAAGGAGAAATCTTGCCCGCTGTGACGTTTCCAACACACCCTCCTCCCATTCCTTGACCCCTGCAAATTTTGCCTTTGAGTAAAAAGGATTTGAATATAGGATATAGGAGAAAAAATGTCTACTAGCCCAATAGGAACATAAACAAGTCAAACTTTAGCAAGTAGTAGGTTTCAACCTGGAAAAAAGTAGGATAATTGGACAGTAGAAGCATTTGGTTGTCTGTGTTGCCAGGCTAGGTTGGTGAAGCACAGCTCTGTAACTTTGACTTGATTTCATTGAGAATACTGACTCGAATGTGTGGGCTAAAACTGTGCAAGATAACAAAAGAAACATATAGAAGCTAAATTTTTGCAACTGCAGTAGTTAGCAGGAAGGGATTAAATGAGGAAAACACTTCCTTAAAGTATATAAAATTCCAGGAATAAAGTATAAAATTAGTTGAAGACTCAGCAACCGTGATGATCAGCCCATTTGAAGGAGCAATGGAGACCAGTCCTCTCTGACGTGACTGATGACTGCCAGGCCAGTGAAGATGCATTGAATGTCTCATTAATGTTGTGAGAATATTAACACCTAGTTCTGCAACTCTTTAATCCTAGATATATCATTGTATCAGCCAATAAATAATTGTACTACACTCTTAAATTGGCTGTATTCTGCTTGAAAAGTCTCCTTGAAAATGAAAGGTGGCTGAGAGAAGAACTCAGTGCCATTTTTCCCTGACTTGGGTGTTGCCCCCACAGCTGAAGCCCATCCCTCCTCCCAGCACCCCCAATTGCAGCCCACTGCTATCTCCACAGCAAACACCCACACACCATGGCCAGGCAGAAGGAGATGGTGAGGACACAGAGCTACCCTACTAGGTTCTCTCTGTCCTCTCCTGTCACTGCCTGCTGGGGTTTTTTTTCACCTAGTATTTCTCCAAAGATTTTTTTCCATTAAAATCTTCGAGATCTGCAAATAAAAGATTCTTAAACTGTCTGAAAGTCACAGCTGGCAGAAAAGCATCTGAATTTCAAAGGAAGTAACATGATGAGCGTTATAACCTCTAAAACAAAAAATTATTTTTTTCTTAATATGTTTATATGGTGCAGCTAGGGGTAAAGAGTAACAAGCAATTGTAGGGTAACCATCTGTGGCCAACTAATTGTTCTTCAGCAATAACTCTCAGTAGCACCTATTTTTAAATACAAATTATTTTTGTAAATGTATATATTATACGTGTGCTCCAAGTTCCACTTGTTTCTATTAATTAATTGTAACATTGTATAAATTACTGTCTGTATTTCTACATTTAGAAATTAAATTCTAAATTAACTATATGGTGCCTATTTGATATATAAAGGCATCCATGTCATTTTTCTTACAGCTATGTTCAAGGAATAATCTATAATAGGGAGAAAACTAATCTCAAGAAAAGAAAATAGTGAAATGGGCAAAGGTATAATAGTCAATTCGTCACAGTTCACTGCAGAGAACTGATGTCAGTTTTTCTGCAGATACTTAAGGTAAAAAAGTGGAGCTTTCTCAGATGTGATGATCCAAGTTTGTTCTTAATTACACCACGGTTAAACTTCAACGTCAGTACCTCAATCAGTTTGAATTATATGCTGCTTACTCTAGGTCTTTGGAGGAAAAAGAGAAATTTATCACATTTCCTCAAACTTCTTGCTTGGCCTCCATGACTCTGAAAGAAACACAGATAATTTCTTTATATGAGAAGAGCAAACATTTTTAAAAATAGAAAACCATTCAGATTTTTTGAGAGTGTACAAATGAGTCTCATAGAGACCAAAGGCTTTTTCCTTCAGGTGAGGAAAATTGGCAAGACAAGTGAGGGAGCCATGTTCCCCACAAGGTGTTTCATCAAGTGATGCTGACCAAAGAGCCTGTTCCAGTAGCAGATAGGAAGTGTCATCTAAAGGAATTAAGTACCTAACTATATCCTTGAAGGAAAAGTAGAACCCCATAGCCTCTGTTGGTAGTCAGCTGAACCAGAATAAAATTATTTTGAGGAGAACAGTTGGATTTGGAGCCATATTTTGAGTGTATGTGTCCTATACGGTTCTTATTACAGCAATATTCATAACAGCTGGATAGAAGATCCTAAGGCCTTGTCCTTCCACTGTATTCACATTTCAAATTCTTGGCAAATAACCCATATAGTGAGTCATGAGGGTGGGAAATGTCTGTGAATGCCACCACAGAGTATGTGTGAGTTGGGACCCTGAACTCAACAGCATCAGGATTTGTTGCATTGTTTACAGAAAACATTTGTATCTGCAGCACTTTACAAGTTGGAAGGTCTGTGTTCCCAGGTCTTCTATTGCATCCAACTCAAATTAAGTTGTTGTTCTCCGGGAAGGAACACTCAACACCAATTTTGTCTCAACAGAAAAATTAGCTCAGAGAGTAAACATCATAATTTTAGTTGGAAATAAATTGCATGGCATTATTACCTTAATTACTGCTATCACTTTTTCCAAAACAAGGAAGTACATAAAATGTTTTCTTTGTAATAGAATAAAATTTCCTTGAGGATTAATCTTTTCCACTTTCAAAGAAAGTCCTCTTGATAGAAGTACTTTTTTATAAAGTAGAGTATGTAAATGCTTTTCTCAATGAAGTTTTTCTTCTCCTCCAAAAAACCTGGCAGAGGGATTGTCAATCTTTGAGCATAGCAGAATCCTCTTTTATTTTCCCAGATAGAAAATTACTTTTAGCAATTTGTTTTACCTCCATATTTCCAGAGCTTTTCTGGACCAGGTACATTGAGAATAATGCTCTTAAATTAGAGTTTTGCTTGTTATGATGACTTGATCAGACCTTAGCCATATTGGTGGGAAAACATTAGAAAAATCTCACTGTTGAGCAGAAAAGAAGCAAATATCTATTCCTACAGAAGACCTTCCTTAGGGAATAAGTGAGGAACTCAGACATGAGCTCACTAAAACCAGGAATAATAAGACTATTGGAAAATAATCCTTTATTCAAGGATTACTGAAGTTACTAAATTATTGCTAATGTAGGAGATGATTACAGAGATGATTACAGCTGAGCTGTCGAAACCTGTGTGCCCTTGCATCACACACACAAACAAAACACCTAGTGAAGGCAGTGCAGATGAGTTGTTGCCCTGTCAGTCTGAAGTAAGAGTTGTGAAGACAGGCACAGACAGACCAGAGGGATGTTGAGGAGAAGCCTCCTGGAGAGATATGTGTTGTGGAGCATGAGAGTCTCGGGCTGAGCTACATATTCCTACAGCTAAAGAAAGATCTGTCTCTTGTGTGCTCAGGTTGGACTGAGCACACAGTCAGCACAGCACACCTTATTTTTTGTTTGAAACTGGTAACAGTGGAAGGATTCAATTTATCTTAGAGGCCATTAACACAACAGTTCAGTGATTTCCTACAATGAATGGAGACATGTATTTTTTTACATTTACATTTTTTTACCATGCGGAGAAATAATTTGGTTTTGCCACCAAAATATGAGTAGGCTCCTGACATGTTACATGGAACTGCACAAAGCAATATTATATTTAAAGAAATCACAAATTCAAGTCTGGAAAAGAGGATTATGTATTTATACTGGTTATTAGATGTAGAAATTCTTAACAGTCAGATACCAGTTTTTGCCAATGTAGTTTCAGGGCAAACAAAAATGGATTGCCATAATAGAATAAATCTTTGTGTCTTGATGAAGATTTTATAACCTTCTGTATCATGAAATTAACGAATATTCTTTACAACTGTAACACAACTGTTTTATGGTTAAAACAAAATTTAAAAATATCTACTAAAAATATGAACTGAATTAAAATTTTATCTTGAGCTACTGTTACAAAGTCATTTGAAGTCCAATAAAATAATTTCTTTGGTTCCCATTCATGATGGTTCAGTGCTTTGTCCAGAACAATTTACATATATTTTATGCCTTAAGACTTACAATACCTATGATTAAATATACAAATTTGTTTAAATACACAGCTTAAATGTTTATATAGAACTGTTTTAACTGTCCTCTGCCTGTTAAAAATACAGTAGCAAAGTACTACAAGTGTATTCTGTGTTCATGTATCATGTTATCTCCAAAATTATAGACATGTAATAACATTTCTCTGCTGTTCCAATATCCAGGCTAACCCTCTGACACCACAGAGGAAACCCTCTGTGGTATGCACCTGAAAAATTAGAGAAAGGGGAGAAAACCCACAGACATTGTTACTTTGTTTCAGTCTGACCATAATTCACTTTTTGGTACTCCATTTGGTCTGCAGGTAGGTCATTCTGTCTATCTTTCTCAGCTCCAGAAAAATAGACTCAAGTTACAGCCTTTCCTTGCTTGAGTGGTTGTGTAGAGAAGTGTGACAGCGTATGGTACGGGAATAAGCAAAAGAAGTAAAGGATAAGATTGATTTTCAAAAGGCAATCTGTCTGAGGTCTCCAAGACAGACAAATTGGTTTCCCCAGAGTTTGACCTCGTTGAAATGTTAAGATAAAAGTATTCGAAAGTACTGGAGCATAAATGCTCTTCTGATCTTAGGCTGTATAGTCATGATCCAGACCTTCTGCAGGAGGCCTTACATCTATCACTTTCATTGCTTTATATTATAAAAAAAAAAAAAAGAAAAAGAGAAAAAGAAAAGAGATTTCAAAGAGCCCTGAATTTTTCAGGTGTCATTGTAAAGATGGATACTAAAAATCAGTTCTCTTTTCCATACTTGAAAGGGTAGTTGATAGCAAGTAATGGCCAGCTGCTGAGGCATTGTATACTAATGAGACATAGGCAGTGTCCAGTACTTGGGACAGTGACTTATATTTTAACAACTGACTGGCAGAACTCAGTCTGGCCAAATCTGTATCCTGTGCCTTTGCTGCATTGCATTGTATCAGACTTCACTGAGTCACTGTCCTTTTAAAACTTATAGGTTCAAAACCACTAATGTTTTAATCTAGTTTCCGGCAAATGCTATGACCTGCCTGATATCAATTCAGGAGAACAACAAAGTGTTTTTGCAGGGTAATTTCACGTGCAAATGTTACTATGAATCATGGTATCAACAAGAATAATTTTTTATAGCACTTCAGCCTTCAGCTCGCAAGATGAAGATTGGTTCAAAAGTCCAATGCATACAGCTTGCTTGCTGTAATTGTAATAGTTTTATGGTAATATTAAAATAATTGGATTTATAGATCACAATATGGGATTTGGGTGCTTTGATATCATCTAACATCTCAGCTGAAGGACCAGGTTTCTCACTAAATCTTTAGTAATCTTTTAGCAATCTGGAAAATGAACTTTTCAACATCTACTCAAGCAGTCTTTCTAGTTCAGAGGTAAATTTGTGATTAGTGTGAATTCTGATCCCATCTAATTAAATATTAAATATTTTAAAAATATCTAAGTTAAATTTGAGACTCCTTTGAAGAATTATTTTTAAGATATTCCTGTATCTTTTACCCTAGTTTCCTTTGATTTTTGCTTCTCAGTTTCAAATTCCTTAAAATAAATGCAGGTCAGAAGTTTGCAAAGCTCTTATTATACTGCAGCATTGATTGCTAGTGATAATCTCAGTGGTTTTAGAGTGACTTCTAATTCTAAGTCTATTTTGATTAGATGTTTGAGGGACAATACAGGATAAAGGGGAAAACTAAATATGGAATGACAGTTTAAAGAACACAGTCCTGTTAAATGCAGGCCCACCAAAATGAGCATCACTTTTTCATATTCTTTGCTGTGCGTTGGAGTCTCTGTTCAGTAAACCCTTGTTGAAGAATTGTGAAAGGTTTGACAGATGAATTGCTGAGGTAATTACTTAGTTCCTTTCCATCTCACTAGCTTTTTGTCTGATAAATGAAGGCTTAAATTCTGGTTTCAACAATTCTAATCTCAGTAGCACAGTCAATTACAGTAAAATGCCTATATATTTTTTCCAGAGTCTGGCCAATTTAAGATTCCTTCCTCCCAGTTGTTTATTGCTTAGGTCAAGAAAAAGCATATGTATGATAAATTTATCCAGTCACAAAAGAAAAGGAAATGAAACTGTCAGTGACAGGTGCATTTTTAGCTGATGCTGTTACCATCTACCAAGTAATATCTTAATTCTTAAGCGTCAAATAAGTATAAAATGAAAGCTAAGAGAGAAAATTACTGCTTTGTATAAATATCTCACAAATAAAAATAAGGAGAGAAAAGAGCCTCTTCCAGAAGAAAAAGCTAATAGACAGTGTTGTCACAAAAATACATGTTTTTAGAAATTTAAGGAAAAAATAGTATACCTGCCAATGTAATGTTTTCTGAGTATATTATAGCATTTCTTTTGCCTGTGTAGCTTTCATAATGGCAATATTTACAGTGTTTTAAGTTTCTAACATCACTATTTTTGACACTATTCTGTTATGATCTTCTTTGCCTAGCTAACTATTACAGTGCAGTCAGTATTCATTCTGTATGAACTAGGGCTATATTAAAGTCTCATATAGTATGAATTTTACTGTCAGATACTCATGAATGCTGATTGTCAAACATTTCATTAAATTCAATACATATCTCATGTAACTTGAATATAAATGCCACATCTAAATCTAAACTTTTCAAAAATGTTTTGTAACTCTCAGTAGGGCTCTTAATATCAAGAATCAGAATATCTGATATATAAAGGAATTAACAAATACATTATTTTATGCACATGTTATTTCAGTGAAAGGTTTTATTTTCTCCGTTTAGTTGCTTTGGAAATTAAAAGCTCCATGAAAGCCCAGTTTAGCACATTAGCTAGTTTCCTGAAGTTTGATTATGAGTTACTTTCTATCTTTGCAGGAAAAACATTCTTCATGTTAGGAAAAGCACACATTTCAGTGTCAAGCTTGACATTCTTCTTTTATCCCTTTGACATGTTAAATAAAATAGAACTCACACTGCAGTGGGTAAGGTTTTTTTTAAATTTTCCTAAACAGAACTGGCTTATGTCTTACAGTCAAAATGATCCTGTCAAATCCATATGGCTTTCTAAATCTCAGATGTGATTGTGATAAACAAAAATTTAAAACTGATACAGAATCATAAGGTGATACTTGGTGAGGTCACTGTCAATGTTCATCTTTCTTTCATTTATAACCTTAAATGTGAAACAAAAAGTCAGTACATATGTATCCAACAGGAAACATCACATAATCAGTCAGAAAAATAGGTAATTCTGGAGATGTACACTCTTTGATCCGCCATATTTATCAAAAGGAAGATTCCTGTCCCAATATAACTAAAAAATGGACATGCCATATATATTTGTAGTCATTCATGGAGTAGTCCTTGTTAGGATTTGAGAGCAGAGAAAATAAAGAAAAAAGTGAAAGTTCTTCTTTCATGCTCTTATAGCTTTACTATAAGCTAAGTATTCAAAATTTTAGACATTAATTTATTGCTCCTTTCCTGAGGGCTTTTATGCCCTTTCTGTTACCTAATTGTCTTTGTCTGATTTATTTGAGGCTAACACATTTATGTAGGGAAAAAAATAACTCTTCCAAATATCTCCAGCTTCTCAGAATGGTGATTTTGAACAATGTTGCTGATCATTATTTGTATCCTTTTGCAGGTAGATGCTGTTTAGAAGAAACAATTTTGTACTCTTGTAGAGACTGTGTGTAGACAAAGAATGAAAAGAAAAAAATGTCACAATGTACTGATGTTCCAAACGAAAATGAGGGAAACCCCACAGTGCTGTCAGTACGCTGAAGATGTTGCATAGTCAGGACAATCATGTTCTCTCTTGTTTCTTTAAGAAGGTGGTTATTTCTCACTGTTTAGCATTTTATTTCTTCACTTTCAAAACTTCCACTGTGTCACATAAGAAATTTCGTATCTCATTACAATTTCAGCATTAGTACACATTGAGTGTCAGCATACACAGTTAAATGAAAGTCATGTTTTTTCACTTGGGTGTGAGGAGTCTTCATTCATATAAAGCACTGTGTTGAGTAGGCTGTTATATAGCACGTATTTTCTTACACCTGGAAGTAATAAATATACACCAAAGGAAGTTCTTTAGAGTGAAATCTGCTGCTGTTAGTGGAAAAGAACTACATTGTCATGATGTTCACCTGAAAAAAACTGCACCCCAACATTACCACACATCCGACAACAATCTTTCTATATGTTTAGATAAATAGTATGTTAAATTGGAAGTGAGGTGAGACTTTGTATTTGAAATTGCAAAGCATTCCACATTTCAATGAATGAAACTTTGCAAGTGTGACACGCCTCAAGATTACTCACAAACCTCAATATATTAATGTAAAAAATGTGTTGATATCAAAGTATGAAAGATACCCTTAGTTTTCTCTACCTCTTTCCTAACTTCTGAATTCTCAGAATAGGTATAGCTAATAACATTTTAATATCTATATTTATTTCCATAAAATAATATAAAATTATTCTTATAAATTAATTTGAAATCAGTAGTGTCAGATGTTTCAGGTGAGTTTATGATGGACATACGTATGAAGCAGCAGTGACAGGAAAAGAGAAATGAAAGAAGATAACCATGTTAATGTTTGCTCAGAATAACAATTTCTGTGGGTTTGCTAACGCTTCTTTAATTAAAAAGTATAGGATGCATAATAAAAAATATACAAACATACATGTGCATACACATGCACGTAGAAACTCATTCTGAAAAATGTCTACTGTTCTGGGACCAATTTTGCTTCTCCTTTGTGTTTTTTTAATTCTGTTTTCATATTTCAGTTTTTTGAAAGAAATTTAGCTTTTATTTTATGCAGAATATTCACTTTGTTATCTGATTCTGAGTGACGTGGCTACTTTTTAATAATACATATTTACATGAGAGATGTAGAAAGAATTTGAGTCCAAAAAATTCCATTAATATCTCTATTTTACAAATTATAAAAATATCAGAGCTTTGTATTTGTGATATTTTCAGTCCAGAAGGGAAAATAGAAAATTTTGATACGTAAAATTTTTGAGCTGGTTTAACACAGTGGAGGTTGCCGTGAAATGCCTAAAGGAATTAAAATATGAGAGTACTTCAATTT
The DNA here is from genome assembly GCA_013400175.1 of Phainopepla nitens. NCBI lineage: Eukaryota > Metazoa > Chordata > Aves > Passeriformes > Bombycillidae > Phainopepla > Phainopepla nitens. The sequence continues at coordinate 137,512 of VXBQ01002750.1, forward strand.
TCTATTACACCTATAGAACTTGCCAATTCCTTGCTGTCATTTTGCATTGGCATGTGGACAGTGTCGAAGTTGTCCCAAGGATTTCTCCTAAAATGGAACAAGTAAAGATGCCACCCTAACTTTTCCCATTCTCTGTGTAAGGAGAAAGTTAGTTTCCTTTTATTGCTGCTTGCATTTGAGATCAGGACCAAGTACCAGAACAGAGAGGGAGAACTGAGAGCAGGGAAAGAAATCTGAAAGATCCAAAATAATTCTGGGAAGTTTTCGAACTGCTGCATTTCAGGTTTTTGGGTTTGAAGTCATTACCCATGTATGTAACTACGTCATACTTTGTTTCACAGTCTTATGCCAGGTCTCACAGGAGGTTTTTTTAACTCTTACTAGTGCCATAGCGTCTATTTACAAGATTCTCACACTTGCAAACTTGAATGCTGTGCAACTGTTTTGGTGAGAGACATTAAGCCTACTCAGAGGCTTTTGCAATCTGTGAGACTTAATGACAGATTTCAAATTCTTGACTATGTTTGATGTTTTGTCTGAGAATAAATTTTAGACCAAGACCTGTATTTTCAGTGTCCAGAACTCTTTTTACTTGGTGAAACCTGATTTTGAAAGTTATAAGAATCGTGTTAGTCCATTTCAGGCTGGTAAAAAGTTACAATTTGGGTTCTGAAGGTTATTTCAGTGTTTATAAATTTGGGGCCAGAGGGAGAGAAGAAGAAAAATAATCATTCTGATACCTCTAATAGAATTCTATGGATTTGTGTGTGAAAAAAAAGAAAATGTTCTTGAGCTTCAAGTTAATCAGACAACAAAAAAAAAAAAGACAGTTTCTGTCTTCATAAAAATATCTTCAGTGATCTTTAAGCTGGGAGTCCTCCCGCTAGATTATTTCCCTTGTAAGTGGTATATTTTAAATAAAGCACCAAAAATACAGGGGAAAATTAACGCTTTGTTTCTGCTGATGCAGTTTAAAACAACTGGAAGATTTCACCAATGTGAAACTTACTAAGACTTAGAAGAAATTGAGTATCAATTAGTTTAGTTAAAGTACCATAAAAATTTGCTAAGGCTAAATGTGAAGTGTTTAAATGAATGAATAGCATCACCTTTGCCACTTGAAGTCAATATTTCACTACTCCCAAAAATTTTATTTTTGGATCACAGATGGCCATGCTATCAGCTTTAAGATTTTCATGAATTTTTACTTTTTTGAAGGTGAGATATGGAAATGCACTCAAGCCTACAAAGAAATTGCCTAAAAAGAGATTCAGCAAAAATGTGAACCAAAAAGGCCAGATATAACTGGTTGGCATTTCTGCATATTTATCTTTGAGAATCACTTTAACTGCTAAAGAACAGAAATGCAGATTAAGTAAGAGATTTCAGAAAATTACTTAAAGTCTCTAAAATCTGATTGCCCTACAATGCCCGTGCCCATTTCCAGGATAATAAATCCTTAAACACAGTGAAAGTGATGCATGAGAGAGTGTCAAAATTATCATTTGTTCCAGACAAGCTGGTAGTGAGTATGCATATGTTATTAGTATGTGGTCTGGTGTAATCTGTGGAAAATGACTTTGTGAGCACAGTCACAAAGGTATCCATCCAGTAAAACATCCCAAAATGCTTTTTTTCTCTCTTTTGTGGATGTCAAGGGCAAATTTAGAATCATTAAAAAAATGCAAGAAAGAAAAGTCTGTTCATATTAGAAATAGTCCTAAGAGAAGATTCTCTTTAATTCTTAAGCAAGTTTTGCTATGCCCAAGAGTATTGTATGAAAATATTGAGCATGTAGCCAAATTAACCCCAAATTTAATGCTATTCATAATAACAAATAATAATATAAACATTACAATATCCAGTGCTAGATCAGAAAGTACAGACCTGCTTAATAGTGGATTAAATATCTTGGAGATTTTTTAAATTTACAGAAATATAAGTATTATTACAATACTTTTGTTATATTTCCACCTCTTCCTTATAGGAAAAGGTATCGTTAATGCAAACTTAAAGCAATGGCTGAGTTTAGCAGGGCATTCAGTGAGAAAACAACAAGGGTTCTTCTGCAAGACAATCTATTTTACAAATCCACTAAGGGAAAAAGAAGGAGGTAAAATGGTTAATGACAGACGAGCAAAACTGTTATTGTGAATGACTTATTTTCTGAAAACTGTGCTTTAAAGAGTGTCAAAACTATTGGAGAGGTGCTTGGGAGATGCTGGTCAGCAAGAAGCAGCTGGAGGTGAGATAACAGCTGCTCTGTGGCAGAGGGCAGATATCCATCAAAACTAACAAGTTACAGAACTAATTAAATTCCAAGCTGCTTTTAGGCAAATGAGTAGCACCATTAATTAAGATGGCCTTTTTCCCATCTCCACTGGTCAGACGGCACTAGCTTTTTGTTTTGCATTCAGACTGCACTATTAGAAACTATCTGCTATCTCAGGAGGAGAAGAAATGCTCTGAGCAAAGGAGTCTATGTCTGATGTGATATACCATTATTTATATTTGGAGAGCGTTCAGAACTTACAGCAACAAGGTCACAATCTCACAGAGCAAAACACAATAACTCTTAGGTTATGGAGTTCTACTGCTATTTGTTTGCCTGAATTTGGCTCAAGAATAGTTGCATTTTTAGCTGCATAGTAGCACAATTTCAAGAGCATTCACTGTGGGTGTTAGCCAGCAGCCTAGTTGTTCAAGCACTAATCTGTGAACAGATTTGGAAGTTATTTCCTAACTTCAGCTACAGACTAACATGGAAAAAATCCCCAGCACTTTCACTCATAGCTCCGGCAAGATCTATCTGAAGTAGAGCCCAGACTATTATTCTCTGTTAGCTTTTTTACCTCCTGAGCATTTCGTTGTTTCACTGTTCCTGGTCTGAGTTAGCCATGGATATACCTTGAAAAGGGGTTCCTGGGAAGCAGGAATCACCAGTGGCTGGTACCCAATCCAGAGCAGGCAGCTTGTACACTGGTTCCTAGCAGAAACTTTCATGTTGTGCAAGGAGGTACCCAATGAGTTTCGACAGGTAGTTTAGCACTTGGACAGTGTGAGGAGGAAATAAAGGTTTTTTTGGCTGCTTTGATTGCTCCCATAAATGTAGAGACTTAAATTCTTCACAGTTTTGGTTGAGTTTACACAATTTATGTCTTCATCTGAGCCCTTACTCTAACCAATGCATTGAGGTAAGTTTTGATCAAGTTCTTTAAACACTTGTCTAACTTTAAAATACTGTACATTTAGGTTTTGTTCCTTTTTGAGCTGAGGGCTCTCAAGAATTCATTTCCAAACTTTTGTATTAATTTTCTAATGTATTTTGTTTTGGACTAAGCTAGAGACTGTTGTGTATGAACTACTCAGGGGATACACTCTGTATCCATGTATACCAAACTGCATTTAAATATTTAATGCTGTACAATAGCATAAATGTGATATAGTCTTTCCCTAGGAGGTTTATTCCTTCAAAATTAAAAAATAAAACAAATCTATGCAAGATACTTTGTTTCCCTATGCCAGAAATTTTATTAATGAAGAATTTTTACATTTCAGTCTGGTGATCTATAGCTGGTTTCTGTTTCAGGTTTACAGTTCACAACAACTCATGATTTTTTTTTCATAGATAATACTAATAGTACATCCATTAGGTTTATATAGAATTTAAATATCTGTAATAGGCATAAGCCATGCTGAAATTTATATGATATTATATTTGGAGCTGATGACTCTGTATTACCCATGAATTTAGTAAGTTTCTTAATTAATCGTAATTTCTTGAGGTCCATCACATCTTGACTTTACAAGTCACATATTGACTGTCAGCCCTTGAAAAGCTCTTTTGTTCATGATCAGTCACAACATGGTGATAATAGCAGAACCAGAGGTTTAGAACAGAGGCAGCACACTTCAGGGACTTCTGACTCCTGAAATTAATTTCTTTTTCTTCCCCTGAATATTAAACAGTTTGAATTTAGTGCATTATGGGCATACCACAAATCTCATCTTTTGTGGTGAGCCTGAAAGACAGAATTTTGAGAATCATGTAATATACTTTTATTTATTATTATTCATGCTTAGCTATTTTATTAAAATAGTTCAGCAATCTTTGTGTGTGTTGCGATTTGAAAAGATGGCAGAGTATCTTAGCAGTACAACAGAATTTGGAGATATTAGAAGCATGAAGAAACTAAAGATATGAAACCAATTTATCTTATATGCACTTTAATTCTATAACCATAAGCAGATGGATTCAGCTTAGGTGAAAGTATAAGCCAACCTCAGTTTCTGTTAAAAACAAAATGCAATATAATTACTTATTCTAGCTGATCTACCAGTTTATCTTCATGATGCATAGACATTGGAGATGCCAAGAAATTACAGCATATCAATGTCAGTGTGAAGCTATTTACTTCTACCCTGTGCTTTGGTTGCAGTACACGAAACAAAAATATAGCATGCTCAAGATTTGATGAGTAACACCTTTATTATGCCCATTGACTAGTACTAGATTAGAACATAACACCCCTGGCAGTACACATGACAGCTGCATGAGCATAAGATGAATTCCTTTCATCAGTATATTACAATTAATGGCATGTGAATTTATAATGATCAAGCACTTCTCATACCCAAGATATTTATCAGCTATTCAGAACACAAAATGTACCAGCTCATCGAGCTACCCTTGGAATGAGCAGGAATTTTTATTAGGCTGGTAAGTGGCAGTTAGAAGGAGAGGTGACAAAGTCATTATCAAATATATATTTGTCATCTTATTTGGCACTTCCACAATGGCAAAGATTTGACAAATACATTAAAATTGGTGTTTGAGATGTTTAGGGATCCTGGGAAACTCCAGTGTCTTTTGTTCCCTGCCAGCACTTGTCCCTCGTGACCCATTCAGTCAGTCAGGCCAGAGGATCAAGCTCAGTCTTTGTCTAGGCTTTATAAATAGGGCTTGGAGGCCTGACTGTATTTTTTACTCATATTGCTATGCTTCAAAATGCATAGTTCTAAGCATTTTATAGCATCTGTTCTGGTGGCAGCTGAGGATGTTAATATCAGCTGCTCAAAAGCAATCCTTAGAAGAAGAGAACTTTTTCCCTTTCAACTGAGATAATATCTTTTAGATCTAGACTAATGAGGGATGATCACATTGCTAAGAACTTAACAAGTGTCACATTATCCTCGTCTGAGAGGGCATATGCAACACAGCATTTGGGTTACCCCTGAGGAGCTAAGTCCAAGAACGTGCACCGTTTGCACTCACAAGCCAACAACCCCTGTCCTCTTAGTTCAGGTGGAGAAAAAAACCCAGAAGCATGTCCAAGCAGGAGTCTAACAGTAGCATGACCTGGGGAAATAACAGAAAAAGAAGATAACCCAGGTCTGGTAGGGCCTGCTGAGCCATTTTCCCAACTGATTGGGCAATCTAGGAATAATTCTCATCTCCCACTAGTATTTTTGACACAGATTTTCTTACAGCTTTATTTTATCAACCAGAGTTACAAAGCACTTGCAAATGGGAGAATATACACTTTTGGAAACAAAACCTTTCTTTCATCTGAGTTGCATTTTGTTTTGTTAAGTTCTACTAATTGCACCATCCACATGTGCATTGACCAAGGCAAGTCACTGGCTTTCAGTGTGTTTGGGATTAGGCAAACGCAGTAAGAAAGAGCTTTACTTCTAAAAACTGTGAAGACTAACCCTCTATTGAAACTGAAATTTTCTGTCACACGCCAAAAACTTAAAGGCTTGGAATGAACCTTTCTACATCCTAGAGAGTGTGCTGAGAGCTCCTTCTGCAAGCAGAGCATTCAAAACCAGGAGGCTGGAGAGACATCTGAAACACAGGTTAACATCCATAGAGCAAATTGTTCTTGCTCTTGTTTTCCACCAAAGGAGTGATGTCAATTAAAGGATTTAACAAGAAAGATGGGGAAACTCAATCCAATCACAAAGCAATAATGACTTAATATTGTACTGCATTGCCTTTCCATTTATTAATGGCTGCTTCCAGCCTGATATCTAATAAAAAGTCTTCATTTCTTCATTGAAAACTATATTTAAAATTATTTTAGTGTAATCAGTGTTTTCCAGATTTTCCAGAGATATTTAATCTCTTTAATGCAGCAATAAGAAGAAGAAAGAAACATTTGAATCCCCACACAAGTAAACTTTAAAAAAAACCCCAAAGAATAATGAAAATTACTGATGTTTGCTCACCTGGCATAAAATTGCTACTCTTGTATGGTATGGAAAGATCCCATTCTAATTAACAAATCTTGTTTAAAACTTCAGTACCTATTAGTATTTGTATTTGATTAGCTGTGACTTATCCAAGTGCTTTGACTTGCATCTAACTTGTTCCATTTCATCCTTTAATGGATTTGCGTATTGTGCTTGTGTTATGTAAGATTTTGCCAGGCATTTGTTCATATTAAGTACTCTGAATGCTTTTTTATGCACCCTCAGAGATATTGTACTTTCAAAGACTCAAAGATGTATTCAGAGATCTGTTTCAAGAGCACCTTTTTCCCAAATATGTAAAGAACAAAAGCTTAAAATGAATCTGCTAAAATCTTTCAAGCTGTCACTTAATATGCCACTAGGGAGAATATCATAGCTCTAAAGACAATAAATAAACTTTTATTTCTTCTTCAGGAAAAATAATTGCCTTGTTTAGAATTGAACAAAGCAGCAGAAAATCAGCCAGTAACTTCTCACAAAGGAGCATTCACTTTAATGCAATCAGGTTTAGAAAACAAAGAGGTTGGTTTTGATTGTGAAATATGTATACTTGTGGCAGCACTGCATGTGACTGTACAAGCCATCCCCTTTCAGATATAAAAATGATAAAATAAATCAGCTTTAGATCCCATTAAAATATTGCTGTTGCTGTTGCAGTTGTCATTGTCTTGATGGCTCCAAAATAGTCTGACTTCTGAATCTTTGATCTTTGGAACCAATGAATGACACCACCTACCAAGACTACATCATTTATTGTTGTGTATAGCTAAAGTTCTTGGCAAGTTTGAGATTAATAGAAGTAACATCCCTGCATTCTCTAATCATTACTGTATCCTGGATTTTATCCTCTAAACTTTCATTTGTGTATTATTCCTCAACCTTCTTTGTAATGCTGGGAACTGCATAAGCCTGTGAAAGCTATTGAATGGAATTTCAATTAAGCAAGCAGGATCAGCAAATAGTAAACTGACATCTGGAAAGGTTGGAAAACAGACTGAACTGGAAGATGGTAGGTTCTTATTCTCCTGCCTTGGCTTAGCAGTACATGATGGAGCACTTCACACTTGAAGCGCTGTTTTTCTGGGAACTGAAAACCATAGTAGGTGGCCGATGTTAGCTTGCTTCTGGTTAAGAAGACCACTGTTACTGGTAGGGCTTCCTTCAAACATAAATAAGGAGTATTTCTATTTTTATAAAACTACTAAAGGACAAAGGAAAAAGAAATACCTAGAGCAGGTGGACGTGAAGGGCTAATGATGATTTCAACATCCTTTTCATTTAGAAATTTGAACTCAACATTCTCTAGAAGTGGCTGAGATAAATCCACGTCACCACAGACTCTATATTATATATATTATGTTATTTATTATATTGCATCACATATACTGTATTTTATCAATTAAATAGTGAAATTAACAATGTCTACAATTTTCTAATGGTACATGGTACTAGACGTAAATATATAACCTATTCTTTATTAAATCTCTATTTTATTTAGATAATAAAATAAGATATTTAATGTATTATAAACTGCAGACTCTAACAGTAGCTGGGATCTGAAGAGATTATTAAGGACTAGTCTATAGCCACTTAATTGTATTTCAAGATGGATGAAGACAAAATGCTGACATTTAGGACTACTTCTTCTACACTGAAATTTCTGTAAGCTGCTGGTGTCAGGCCTCTCTGACCTGCAAGTGAAAATTTTTAATTCAGTACTTATAAACACAAGGTTTCCAAACCTTCCCTACCAGATGTCAGGATGCTAACCTGGAAACCTCTGTACGGGCGAAGATATTTGTGACTAATTTGCTGCAAGTATTTCTTCAGAAATTAATGAACTGGATCTACTCTATTTTAGAAGCTCAGTACTGTGCTTCAAAAGGCTCTTTAACATAAGTCTGTCCTGTCAGAATTTGTAACTGATGTTCCTTGGTCACTGCCAAAAAATATCCTCAATGCTGCAGTACCAGGATTTGGAAGAATTGCCTGTCAATCTGTGCTTCCAGGACAGGAACAAAAATTAATCCTGAGAGAAAGGGAGGGCAGGAGTATGCGAAGACCATATCAGGAAAAATTTCACAGTGGATGTTGTTGGCTGATACACCTGTGTCAAAGGTGGAATAAAAGGTGGAAAACCAGAATAAAACATCTCTTTTCAAGTGGCATTAATATGCAAATATTAAACGTACTAATATAAATAAATTGGTAAAAAATACATTAGATACCACATAGTAAAAGAAGTCTTATCAAGAAGCCTTGTCTGTACACTAACCTTATTGGTCAAGAGACTATGCACAGACCCAAATCCAATAGAATATGTGGTTTTGCATCACCTGGGCATATGGGAGGCTAATTGGTCAAAAAGGGTCAAGATACAGTGACATCCAGCTCTTAGGAAGTAATTTTTTTTCCTTCCTGCCAGTAATTTTGCAGTATTGTGTAATTCTCTGCTCTAACTTCAGTCTCATCACTGCAATATTGTCACTTTACCCACATCTGGTAGTAGCTTTGGCTCCATGCACATGCCAAAAAAAAATCTTTTTATATTTGTGGCTAAAAGCAGCATTTTTCCCCAAAAGAATCAGAAATCTGCTTTACTATGTAATACTAAAAATAGATATCCACAACACCTCTGCCACAAGAAAAGAAACAGTTTTGTACATATACCTAAGCTGCTGCTTCATCTCCTCAGGTCTTCATGATGGGTAAATTGTCATATTTACTGAGATCAGTAATATTGATGCAAAATATTTTAGTGCTTGATATATATACACAATTCACAGGAAATAGAATAGAAAATTAAATAATCAAACTCTAATATTGGGAAATCCTCCTTTTCTTACTTTATCCGAATCAGCTCTGGAAGGTTCAACTAAAAAAACATTATCTTTTTATTTTATTTCTAATTTTGAATTTCTAACCCGATCCTATTCAATTTTTAAAAAATAGACATGGAAATTTCCAGGTGAAATGATCTTAATATCAAAAGATTTTCTTTTTCTAATAAAAATCTCTGTTTCTTTAATTGTTACTGTCTAAATGAAAATTTAGTTCTATACAGTGGCTAATATTGAAGTTTGCCCTGTTTTACGCAGTGAGAAATGACCTTCAGCAGTGTAGGCAGGGAACAGCACACCCACCCACACATCCAGGCATTTGCTCAGCTATAAAAACATGACCTAGCTTCACTCTGGTTCCAGCACCACACCAGGGTACCCAGGTTTTCTTCTGGCAGGGGACAGACTCACTCTGTGTAAAGCTTCTCTAAATGAATTATTTTTTGCAGTATGGAATTTTCAAGGGTAATTCTAAAAGGCAAGCATGCAACAGGCTATGTAATAAAATATAAGAACAAGCAAAGAAAAAGAGCATCTAAGATGATAAAATAAAAAAATACAAATATTGAAATTAATTATCATTCTGAAGCCAACAGATTTATGGTGATTTCAATTGCAACAATTTTTAATGTTATAACTGAACAACTATTTGAATTACTGATACAATTGGGCCATTAGAAATTCATAAAAACATTATTATTTTTACCTCAATTAATTGAAATGATAAATGGTGATGTGTTCAAAATTATCACTACAAGATAAATGTATTTTTAATGTGTACTATAAAATGCAAACTTCATGTGTCAGTGATCCTTGTCTGATTAAACATTATTAATTATCAGTTTGCTCATGCTTGATGTGAGTAAGAACTACATGTATCAATCACACAGACATGTATTCAAAGGTTGTGCTACTCCAAATTGTTGTGCAGTCATTATACTATAGCCTCTCCCTGTGTGGCTCAGATGAGAAATGGAGAAGCCATAAATATCATCTCTCAGTCAGCCCACATATTCTTCTTTTGGGAACATTTTCTTTCTATATCTGAGCTATGCTAAGCTAAACTGGATTTTGTTGGTGTGAAATATCACCTTTAGTTAGATTTCTATAAACAATTATCAGCTAGCAGCACCTGCACAACCTCTTCAGATTTTGTGAGTTGTAAAAATATTCAGAAGGAGTTTCTCTTTGACAACAAAATGGCTTGAAGGGTGTAGCACTGAAATTATTCAGCATTCTGTTTTGTTTGTTATTTAATTCTTTCACTCTCCAAGCAGAGCCAACAGAAATGCATACAGAGTGTAAGGACAAGCTGACACTGTCTCTTAAAACCACAAAACTGCACTGAAGGCAAGAATATGGAGGATATAAAAAGGGCTAAGTACCAAAGGAAGTCTCAGGGAAGTTCTGGATAGTTGAATGATGGGGTCATTTTAATGATCACAAGTGTAAGCCATATTAAAGCATGTTATTCATGACATGAGGGCAGACAAGTCCCAGGGGCTTCCTTTTCCCTTTGTTGTCTGTCTAAAACCAACTACAGTCTGTCTTTGTGTTGATTCAGATACATCGCTGAACTATGCCATTCATTAAAAGCATGACTGAAAAGCACATTCTGCTTTACAGGCTGTGGTTGAGGAAAAAAACCTAGATTCTCGATTTTATAGTTTTTAATGAAAAAGGTTCCAATTTGGAGGAGTTAAATGCTTACTCTCCTTGCTTGGCAAACAGCTCAGGAAAAAGCTCCACTTGCCTGGCCACTAATGCCTCTCACAGCGAGTTCATTGTCCAACCCAGCAGGCTAATCAAAGATGCTTTTTTTCAGCCAGTTCTGATTATGGAAGGCAATATATTTATCATCAATCTTAGACCCACACAAGTGTTCATTATTCCAGAAGACAGATGAGTAAAAAGCCAAAAGATCTTGTAATCAGTGAAGGTTTCTATCATTGGACCAAAAGTAAAATACTATACAAAGTTGTTCGAGGCTGCTCTAACTTTAGCCATCAGTCTGACCCCTTGTGCTCTTCTGAAAATATTCTGATTGATACTCTTTTCCTCTGACTGCTCTCTTTGTCAGCTTCAAGAATGGGGATATTGCAGGACAGGTTTCATTGACCCTGTGCAATTTGAGGATTCCTTTACATACCTACATTCACATGTAGGTGTAGGTAGATATGATGTCTCCTATTGTGATCTAAATGATTGTGTGCTTCAAGTGATTTAGGTTAAAAAAGGAGTGCCTTAGCATGAGTTTTCACTGTGTTCAGAGTTTTCTTAGAAGCTGCTTAAGAATATTCTATGGGAGTTTAGGGAAAAAAAGTAAATCCTTATTTATAATTAAGAAGGACATTTCTGCAAGTCTATATTGATATTCAATAATACAGATTACATTAGAATAAAAAGTATTGATTTGAGCATTGATTTTTTTTTTTCAATTTCTTATTGACTACCAACCACTCTTCTGTATTTTTTGGTTTTATATTTTCTTAGGTCTGTACTTGCAGATGTTTAGACAGATGCTGTTGTCAAGGAATATGCAGTCACATACCTGGAGCTCTATACTGTTAGTTTATTCTATAAAAAGATTAATGGGATATCTTGGGTAGATATATATTGTTTATAATAACAATTTGATTGTGAAAAGTTGTTCACTGCTTTTAGTTCATTAATGTTAACTAGTTCATCAATTAAATCTTGGAACTTCACAGAATATGTTCCTTTGCTCTTGGTAGGTATTGTGCCTAAAATTTAATTAATGTGGTATGGTGTGCTGTGAGGACCCAAGAGAAAGACTATAGGATGTCCTCTATGCCTGTGCTGTTGATTCAGGGAGATGTTTCACCTTGGGGACTCTGACTTTAGTGGTTTTTAGGGGCCAAGGAGCCAAGATGTGGCTCCTTTCTGGCTTTTAAATATTCAGCCTTTTCCTACAGTGGCTTTTTATACTTCTTGTATTCTTTGTAGAACCTCTTCCAGTATGGACTATTAGACAACACAGTGTTGCCATTAACGAGAAACAGTGCACAGAGATCATGATTTTAAGGGATTACATTACCATTAAAAAAATAAACACATGGTTTGAGAAAGGACTTGCATGTATTCAAGAGGAAGGGAAAAATAAATTTCAGGGACCTACACTTTCTCGATGGCTTCCCAAGTGCTTCAAACCAGTTCTGAAACAAGGAGTCTTATGACCCTTTTTTCTAGCACAGTATTGCCTTTTATAATGAGCAGTTTTAATGTCTATTCCTTCTTTGATTCTTTCTAAATGTGTGGATTCTAATAACGTTTCCTCATACTGCAAGTATTTCAGCTATTTCTGCATATTTTTTTATAAAATGTGTATCTTTCTGCATCCAGTGAAACAAATTTGAAAAAAAATATTCGATATCAGTACCAGTTTATTAAGACTCTCAGACTTGTAATTTGTGACCATTAGCCAAAAAAATAAGATTCAGTACCAATCTGGGGGCATTATTTGCCCTTTTGCTCTCTTACAACCACAGTGATGTCCTGAGACTCCTAAGGGTGTAGGGCCATTTAAGCATTAATCTTTTAAATGCCAGAACTGCCTACCTCTCACTTTGAATACCTGAGAACCTTTTCTGGCTAATTTTGCTTCTATAAAAATGGAGGAGGAAATCAAACTTCCCTAAGTCCAGCAACAAGTTTATCATAAATCATGGGTGACACCCCCTCCAACAAAAGAGGCCTCCTGCTTAGGCTTTTTGAAAGAATAATGTTATGAATAGGCTATTAAAAAAAACATATTTTTGTCTTCTAAATCTCAAATCTAGTTTCTTTCAGCATTTTTTTTCTCCAGAGAACTTCGACTCTAGAGACAAATGTGTTTTCAAAGCACAAATACCATGCTATGCTTTAGGGAATCCCTGCTGTTTACGTGCTTTTTTAAGGTGCCTGATTCCCATTTTGTAAATAAAGCCAAGTGCCTCAGAACATAAATGAGTACTTCTGAAGGTCTTAAAATTTTACTGCCAGGTTTGCCTATTAGAGTCATAACTTTTTGTTCTCAGAGGCAGCATATTCCCATGCTCTGAGCAAGAACTTAGAGGAAAACCCAAGAGTAACCTAATGAAACTGAGCCCATTACAGAATGAGGATGGTCACCTCAGAAACAGGGACATGGTCAAGGCAGAGGTGTTTAATACATTCTTTACCTCAGTCCTCAACAAGGATGATGGACCAAGGGGGTCCCAGTGCTCTGAGCTGGAGGACCATGGCTGTGAGAATGTCAACTCCCAGTTGACCCTGAAATTGTGCAGAATCTACTTCTCCAGCTGGATCCTTACTAATCTATGGGGCCTGATGGGATTCACCCAAGAAGCCTCAAAGAGCTGGCTGATGTCACTGTGAAACCTTTTTCAAATATTTTTAAGCAGTCTAAGGAATTCAGAGAAGTCCCAGCTGACTGGAAACTGGTAAACATTGTCCCCATTTTCAAGAAGGAGAACCCTGGACTACAGGCCGTTCAGTTTCACTTCAGTGCCTGGCAAAGTTATGGAGAAGGTTATTCTGGGAGGTACTGAAGAACACCTGAAAGACAATGCAGTCATTGGTTACAGCCAGCACGGCTTCATGAGAGGAAAGTCCTGTTTATCAAACCTGATTTCATTTTATGGAAAGGAAGCCCACCCAGCTGACCAAGGGAAGCCAGCTGATGTAATCTCTTTGCATTTCAGCTTTTGACACTCTCTGTCACAGAATCCCCCTGGACAAAATATCCAGCATTCAGCTGGATAAACACTTGATGTGATGGGTGAGCAACTCACTCATGGGTTACAGTGTCTCATGGGTGACATCAGACTGGTGACCTGTCACTAGTGGGGTTCTGCAGGGCTCCATCCTCGGCCCTGTGCTCTTCAACATCTTCATAAATGACTTGGAAGCAGGACAGGAAGGGATACTGAGCAAGTTCACAGACAACACAAAACTGGGAGGAGCTGTTGACTCTTTTGAGGACTGGGAAGCTCTGCAGAGAGACCCTGACAACACAGAGAACAGGGCAATCACCAGCTATATGAAGTTCAACATCAGAACTCAGTGCCAGATTTTGCACTGAGGTTTAGGTTTAATATTAGAAAAAGAATCTTCACCCAGAGGGGTTGGGCACTGGAAGGGGCTCCCCAGGGAAGTAGTCACACATAACACCAAGGCTGACAGTTCTTCAAGAAGTTCTCAGGCACATGGAGAGACTTTTGGGGATGGTGCTCTGCAGAGCTGAGAGTTCCACTCAATGATCCTTGTGGATCCAGCTCAGCTTATTCTGTGATTCTGTGAAAATCTATCCATCTGCCAGATCAGATCTGCTCCAGCATTGCTCTTTATGCTGCTTCGATTGTCTAGCACTCATTTACTAAGTAAATATAATTAATATTCAATTAGTGCATGGTAGATATTCAGCTGTGCCCTTTCTACATTCCTAGCATGTGGTTGGACTCAGCAGCGACATTAGCAATTCAGCCTTTTCTGATAGGAATGGTTGGAAACAGCCAGTGGCATGAATACTTGGGAGCATCAGGTTGGCTGACCACCATAATCACACTATTTTACAGATAATAAAAGAAAAATTATTTTTAAAAGAGTGCATTTTGTGTAAGTGGTCTGTATGACCTCGTTGTGTGACGGTGGGTCTTGAAGTGGTGTAAATATGACTGATGAGACACAGCATTCCACAGACAGTTTGCTATCTTTTCCCAATCAGGCTCCTTGTTTTCTTTCCTTTATTTGAGCTGTAGGGTATTTAATTTTTAAGCATCCTCATTCAAGAACCAGGATATATCCTGGATGGTGCAGGAAACTTTGGGAACAGTTTAGCCTTCCAATGTGCAAGCCCTGTTGCTGCAGCAATGCAACTTACATTTCAACTTCAATTCTCCATCCATATTCCTCATGGAGGAATTGCCACACATATTGTTTTCTGTTTCTAATGGATAGGGGCAAACTGTGTGACACAGCCACCTGTAGAAATTAGCCTTGTCTGGAATGTTAGGCTGCAAAACCAGTAAAAAAATGGAAGTCTTCCATTAAAAGGGTGTCTCAGTGGTATTATTGTTTTATCCATCAAAGTTCCTGAAATAATGGGAAGTAATTCCTGCAAGAAAGAAAGCAAACACAAAAGAAAAACATCACACAGAAAGAAAAAACAGTGAAATCTTAATTTTTTTCCAGTAGAGTTATCCACTTCTGAAATAGTTAAAAATTTACTGTCATGTAGAGGCAAACATTTACACTGGGAAAATTACCCAGTTATCCCCTCTCAGTATCTAGAAGACATAGGATTTAAAAATTTGTTGTTTGTGACTCATGCAACCCAGAAAATTATTTCTGAAACTTCCATTCTCTAGGAAATACGTAGGGAAATAGAGACAATTTTGTTACAGATTTACATTTCCTGATTAAAACAATACCACATGAAACTTGACCAAATTAAAATATACTGAGACAAGTTCATTTAGTGATCATGCAAATTTACAAATTTAAAATACAATAGGGCAAACTATGCTATAATTTGAGAAGAATGGTGGGTTAATTAGAAGACAGCTGCTACCTAGCACACAGACTTGTTTATTTTTCTTTGGGGTGGTTTTCTCTCTCTAAGATATGGACAAGGGTTTGACCAATTGTTTTTACCCTAACTTAGTTTTCTGAAAAGGACAAAAATACAGGAATATTTTGGTAACTTTAGCTAAATTGTCCTCTTTCTCCTGAGATAAAAGAGTAGACCGCAGAATACCATCAGGAGTGTTGTATGTTGTATGTAGGTAAAAAAACCTGCAAGAAATCTCTGAATTATATCCAATTCATCTGACCACGTAAAGACAGCAGAAAACTTTAAAGGTGTTTTTCAAGGAATGATTGCATAATTGGAGAGATGTCCTTGCTCTCTAGTCTAACCATGCTGTGTACAGACAAACATCAGATATTTTCATAGCAATTACTATGAATTACACACTTAAGAATGTGGAGTCAGAACAGCAATTAAAATGTGAGTTTCCTCTAAAAAAATGAATGTGGTGTAAATCTTGAAATCAACACTTCCAGAACCCCAGAAAATTTTGTAAATATTGTTGCTATTTTTAATATTTTAATTAAATTTGAAATTCTGCATAGATTGAAAGAAGAGAAGCAGACCACAGAAAGTGTGCAGTAAGACCAGGTTTATGCATTGGAGTGGTAAAAGTGATTTAAAACAGGGAATAAACATTTATGAGATTCAGAAAACAGTGAAGGAAGTACCCAGTAGAGGAAGTACAAAAAGCGCAACAGAATTAGAATATTTTGCAGACACTGGGGGAAAAGCAGAATTTATATTATCTTGCATTTTATCAGAAAGAAGACATGAATACAAATACAAAACTCCACAGTGCAGAAGATAATTCCGAAGAGAAATATTTATGTGACATACTGAATGATGCTGACAACTTTATTTCTCAATATCTGTGCATATATAATATATATTTCTTTGACCTACCTATTGTGTGAGACTGTGCCATAATGAACAGAATATCTATGCAAGTGACAATGAAATATTCACTAAGGCAGTTGATACTTCTGAGATACAATCCAAGGTTAAGAAATTTGTAACCCTGAGAATGACAAAAAAGACTAACACAAAAAATCATTTTTCGCCACCTGAAATAAATTTTAAGATCCATAAATCTGAGGTTATTGCTTGCAATTTTTAATGAATAAATTATTTTAGTATTCTGTTGCTTTCAAATGCAAAAAGTATAACACTAGCCTTGTCTTCTACACTTTAAGTATGGATAAAGGGGGAAAAAATCATTTACATCCACTGCTGCCATGTCAAATACATTACAAAACACCATACTAGCATTTTGGAAATGACTAGAAGCTCTTGAGAAAGGAGATGGTTACAAAATGCAGCAGACATATCTTCAGTGATAACTCCCCCATTAATGATCGTAATACTACTAGCGGTGTATAAAAAATCACAGTTCAGCGTTTCTTTACGCTCATTTGACCTCATTATAATACCAGAGCTTCATGAACTTGAGATTTGTTTGCTCTCACTGAGGCATCTAAGAGTTTGGCATCCTGCTTAAAACAGATTATCACAGATTTATTTTATAATCAATGGAAACGGTTCTCTTTATCAGGCAATACATCTTACTGTCAGCAAAAATGAAGATTCCCCAGAATAGTTATCTTGAGCTTCTTGAGAACCAAATACCTGCATGTGCCTGTCAGATGGGATGCAAGATAGGTGGGACACCCATTGCCATATGACATGCATCCTGGTAATCTGAAGTGCCAAAAGTACCAGCAGACATCTGGATTCTGACAAGTGAGTCTTCCCCTGAGCATCCAGTGTAGTGGTCACTCTGAAGGGCTCTAGCTTCCTATAAAGGGAGCTTAGGATGATGGCTTAAATGAATGTTTATAGCTTTTAGATACTTAAATTGAGTCCCACATTTTATACTAAAATTTTTTATTGTAAATAATGCAACTCACACATACAAAGAAATAGATCCTCTCTGCTTTATATGGTTGGCTTGAAGATCATTTTTATCAAGAGAATCTATGCAAAAATAATTTCCTCAGGTGATGTGAGGTTTACCGCAGTAGAGATGGATTTGAAGGGGGCTATATATCTATCAACAATACCTACTTTTAGATTTAGGAGAAAAGTGAGAGAAAGAGACAACAGATATTATGGGTGAAAGTATTATCTTTTTTCCTGCTTTGTTCTCCAAAGTTGTCATGCTGCCCAATATTGCCCAGCTAAAGGCAGTATTAGTTTATGTGATTAATTTAGGTTTGTATAGCAAGAGGAGAGAGTGTGATTTAGATCAGGTGCCTTTGTAAAGTGCTCTGAATTGCCATCTAGAATAGCCAAGTCCATACTTTGGCTCTAAACAGCCAAGAGGAGCAAGCCTCCCACGTCAGTCCCATTTCATGTCAAGCACAGACAAACATAGACAGCTTTACCTGCTCCTTTCTTTTCCCTTTTTTTTTTTTGTCTGATTCTCTGTATGTTTATGTAGGCGGCAGAAGCATATGGTCACATCCTTATTTGTCTGCTTTGGGGAACAGATTAGAATTTACCTCTTCAGACAATCTCCTGAGCAGTGTAGTATATATAAAGTCAATTCTACTTGTTCTTCCCTATGGAAGGGGTTCCCTTTTCGTAACTAATTATCCCTGGAATTAGGAGTCAGTTCCAAGATGCTTGCATTTGACAAGGGCATTCTGTTATGTAAAAGTTTGCTATTTGTTTCCCTGGTCAAAAAAATGCTGTTTTATTTGAGGTACACGTGGGAGAAAGGAAAAGACGTTTCTCAGCCTCATTCCTTGGAAAGTACAAAACTGAAATTCAAGTTGATGGATTGTCTTAAATTGGAACTAGAGAATTAAAATTAACTGGGGTCTCCACCGGCTGTTTTGCTTTATGCTTTATCAAACCACATTTTTTGTGGCTTGCTAGCAGGCAGCAGGCTGATATGATGATGATAATATTGGTGTATATGCAGATCCAGAGTCAGACATTTACTCATTAGAGAAGCTGTCTAGTGGAAAATTGTGTGCTTTAGATAAGGTAACAAATATTTAAGAAGGCCCAAGATGTGGGTCCGAAATGTGGAAGCCAATTTAATGGTCGGTAGACACCTGCATAACACTATGTGTCCAAAAATATATGACAGTCTTTTGTGATGGATGGCAGATGGCTTTTTTGTTGTAAAGCATGCATGTGAGAGATGAGTACAAGTTACTTATTCATAAAGTCAGCAATGGATATAAGTATTGGGTTTGTTATACAGTTTCATCATGTAGTTTGCATAAAATTATTTAGGATGATAACATTTCATTACAGGAATGGTTATGCTAAGATGATTCTTTGATAAAATTTGCATTATTTTAAGTGTCTGCGTGATAACAGCAGCAGTAATGAAAATAGTGGGGTTTGGGTTTTTTTGTAAAAAGGCTAGAACCAGCTGTCAGTTTTGGTAATATAGATGAACAGTCCTTTATAGAGCCAGGGGTAGATAATTTCTAGGCAGATTGTTTCTTAGTTATTCTTAGAAGAAGCATATGTGCTGCATATCAATACCAGGCAATCACTTGCAGCAAGTGTGTTAGTAGCAAAATAATACTGCTATTAATTGACATTATAAATTTAAACTACTCATATATTTTAGCCAGTAATACTACAAACACAGAATAATTTAAGTAAGGCTGGGAATGTAGTGCAAAATAATCTAGGTTTAAGTGTTAAAACAGGATCTCTGAAAACTTCCTTGATCAGTAAATTTTATGGCAATACAAAAATTATGCAAAGATAGTTCTACTGATAGATCTATTTTTAGTCTTTTGGTGAGAATTCAGTGAAGTCTTTCATAGAATGCTTTTGGGTACTTTGGAATTCAGAATAGCATAATTGCTTAAATTTCATTAAATGGTACAGTTTAATTGACCCAGCTCCAATTTTCCAAATTGCATCATTAGTTTTCTCTTGGAGTCATAGGAAGTAAAAAGTTAGTCTTCAAAATTAGTAAGGATATACAAGGTAGGTGTTGCAAGCCAGCTAGGAGAAAGCCTAACCATGGGATGGGTATGCAGAGAGTTTTTCATTTCCCACCATCTCATTATTCCTACTCAGGAAGCAAGGCTGAGTGAACACTAAAGCTGCTCTCCTCAAACTGTGAATGATACACTACAATGGTTCTTGTCTCTGAAAGCTTCTTCTTATATTCTTAGTAGTAGCAGTATTCATAAGGAATATTTCCTTATTTTTCCCTAGGCATTTGGAGAATTTCTTTAGCAAAACAAACAAAACAACCTTGCATGTTGAACATCAGATTATTAAAATATGCTGAATCAAGGATATTTTATTTTTAAAATAAAACCACATTACTTTGTATATCTACTAATAAAGGTAATTGGAATGTTTAGATATGTTCTTCTGTGAAAACTGTTCTTTGTTGAAATAAAAAGCCTGAGGAAAACTAAATGTAATTTTTCAGTCTTTATGAAACTCAGAGACTAGCGTTTTGAAGTATTTCAGTGTTTAGTATATGGGAAGCCATGGTCCTGGCTTTGACCCATTGACCTTTACTAAAAAAAATAAAACAAACAAACAAACAAAAAGACTCAACACAAGTTTTGGGAAGCTTATTTTTATAAAAGAGGTATTTTGGTTTCTCCATTAAAAAAAAAAAAGAAGAAAAAAAAGAAAAAAAAGAAAAAAGAATAAAAAAAAGGAAAAAAATAAAAAGAAAAACCAACCATAAGAAACTCTCCACAATTTGTTTCTAACCAAAATTTTTCTGTTTGAACAGTACAAAATCAATGAAGGAGAAGAAGATTGCACAGTATAATTACAATTCTGATTTAAATAAAATCTTTTTTGGATGGAAAGTTCTCAGACTTCTACAATGAGATATGAAAGTCCTAGTGTATTAGATGGATTTCCGTAGGTCGTGAAGACGGAGATGAAAAATGAGAAGCTAATTTCAGCCTGGCTAGCACAGCACAACACGACTTATTTGGCCTATAACTGAAACATTCTATATTCCCTGAAACATATGCAGCATCCTGCTGTGGAAATGGGTTTATTTGCTGCTGCTGCTGGTGGTTGATACTATTATGCTTTATTGTGCTAATCTTCAGAATAGTGGTTAACTGCATGTAGTGCACAGTTTGCATGGGTCATGCCCAGCACAGCTCAAGCTATATGTTAGAACAGAGAGAAAAGACCTAATTTGGTTTCGAAGACTTCAGTCTTGGAGATATGTTACATTTCAAGGGTTTTTTTAATAAATTCATATCTAGTATACCTTGTGGTTTAGTCATCTTTGGTCTGCAGTCAGTTAGCTTTCAAGGCTACTGATTACAAATTTGAATAAAACAGATAATAGTTATCATGGTAAAAGAACACCAAGCCCTTTGTATAGGAGACATGTTTCGCTTTCTTCTTTTTATTGTTACAGCAGATGCTTCTATATTTATTCTGTCTTGGTCAGAACATCTGACAAATTATAGTAATAGAAAAATCAGTAGCTACAGTTCAGATTTTCAAAAACTAGCTGGCAGAAAATTCTTCCATCTGCTTGCAAAGAAACTGGCTCAAAACTTTAGGAAAAAAAACCCAAGGTGCCTTCATGTATGTAAGAAATACTGAAAGTAATAAACTATGAAGTAGCTATATTTTAAAATTAAATGGAGATTCTAAAAGACAGTGCAAGAATTCTTTTATTTTAAAGAAAATCCATTATCTCCTTGCTTGAGGTGTCTCCGTTTTTCTTTCAGATCAATCACAACAACTAGGGAAAGCACATTTGAAATCTTCAGTGAGCTCTGAAGATGCTCGTTTGGTGCTGTTCAATTTCTTCCACCATAATTATTTGATTAGTACTGAAATATCTTCTGAATAGAAGTGTTTACATCAATTAAACACTGTAGGTTATTAAGGAGGTGAAAAACTCCTTAAACACACACAAAAATATTGGATATTAATTAAATAAAAGATCTTAACCTAATAACATCTGTGACCCAATAATTTCCCTGTTCTTCTTTCTGATGAACAAAACAATATTGCTAGGCATAGCATTTTTCCTTTTATGCATTTTAATGATTGTATTTCTTACATTTACATGTCTAAAGGATATGGAAATATCATTTTCTATGTTATTCTTTCCCAAAACTACTGGAATTTGCTTATTTTCTATGTTATTACTGGAAGTTTCCTGACAAGGCACTAAAGCATGCTAAACTTCCCTTGCTTCAGTTTAAGCCCACAGTTTGTCCTGCTTGCCATGAGCTTGCCAAGTTGGTTGGTTGTGCTCTCCTTGCAGCAGGCAGTACAATACAGATGTCAAGAACAATGACACACATCCCCTACACCTTCTATTCTCCAGGATAACCAACTGCACTTCTCTCTAACCCTTTCCTGGGAGAATATTTATTTGCCCTCTGAAAACTTTCATTCTTTTCCTCTAGGTTAAGCAACTGGTCCACATATTTACTGATGATGGTATTCCACATTGAATATGATACCTGTGATTTAGGAATGGTATCCCCCAGTAAAGTATCCCTCCTAAGAAAACCCAAAATACAAGATACACCCCAGTCCCATATGGTGAGAGATACAAAAGGCAAAGAACACTTTACTGGAAACAGCAATGGGATAAGAAAACAATAGCAGCAACAACACAAGTAACAAAAATGCACAAAGAGAATGTGATTTACATGCAAAAATGCTCACCAAGCCAGGGACAACAAAAAACCATGGCAGACAGACTCTCCACCGACCACACTTTGCACACACCCCTAAGCCACACTATGCCTTCCAAGAAGCAGGAGTCCCCATGATGATATAGGTGGTATTAATTAACCACCTAGACATGCCCACAGAGCTCCAGACTTCACCCCCTTATGGGTAGTGTGAAAAAATTTGCTCTGTCCTGGCCAAAACCAAGACAAGAGTTCAGTGAGGTGTATTTTCAATATTCAATGCACTGATAAGCAGTGAGATGATTACATATATTTTGGAGGCCATAATCCCTTGCTACATCTATTCATGTTGGTCACCATTTCACAGTAGCATGACACTGCAGCCCTTGTGGTCCCCAGACATTTGTTTTCTAATTGTATGTATGCATTTGAATATTCCTGCTCAACTGTAGTATTTCCTATGGGTCTGCTCAGAATTTCATCTTTTTATCTATTCCACTCCTCAAAGTTAACAGGCCTATTTAGAATGTATTTTAAATTTTCCAACATACTGGCTGTCCTTTCCAGTATGGTATCAGAAGCAAACTTGATGAATAAACTCACTGGTCTATCATTCAATTATTTAATGAATGAGTCAATTTATGGAATTGACTAATGACAAACTCTTTCTCATACATTCTTCTATCTTAACAGTGAAATATTGGTAATTGCAGTCTTTGGCTGTTTTCATGTTCTATTATCAGTTAGACTGACATTACATTACTAGTTTATGAGAATTTCACGAGACAGAATGTTTTTCTGTCCACATAACCTGTCATCCTGCGGTAGGAGGAAATTAGATTAGCTAGATGTGATTTGTTGTTGGCAAATCCACATTGGCTGATGTGGATTTCCTTATTGCTTTGCAGGTGCTAATGGTATGATGACCTGTCCAGCTGTATAGAAAGGGCTGTACTTAACTCATCTTTTACATCACACAAGGTAAGCGGGCTCTCACAGAAGTGACTGGTCCTTCTGTTATTGCAAAATACAGGTGCCATTTTGAGCTCTGTTTCAGTCCTTTAGCTAGGATCAATTTTTCTTATTCATAAACCAGAGAAAAGTGCTTAGAGGCTAGAGTAGTTATTAGGGAACTGCTTTTAATAATTGATATGGATATAACTAGATAGGACTTATTATATAAGTCCCCATTTTTAATTTTGCTAACCAAAGAAACTCTGGGAGACACCATGAATTTTAAAATTAAAATCTCTGTTGTTGATAATGGATAAAATGTCTGCAGTTTACCTTGTTGAAATTTAGGTCCATCTGAAGTGCGATGAGAAAAAGACACTTTTCTTTTTGAGCAGATAGATAGAAAGGTAGTAGTGGAAAATCTGTAATCCCCATGAATCTAATTAGAGTCCATTATGACAGACCAATCATCAGAACAAAGCAGTGAACATTCAATGAAATGCAGGTATGAACATTAACTGAAACACTTACAAGCAGGAGGCCATCAATGTCCCAAGCTTCTTATGGAAATACCTCCTTCATTAAGTTTATTGCTTTTTCTTCATGTCTGCTTTGGACAGACTCTTTAATTTTGCTGAGTATCACAACCAGGTAAATGATGGCCTACAGCTGAGTTCTGTGCACTCAGGTCCCAGGGTCTAGATAAGCAACTTCTGTTCTAGAGCCTGAGTAGGGTCTCAAAAGGTGCCCTCCAACCTGAAGAATTCTGTGAATCAGGAGCATGGTCTTGTTCAGACTGGAGGAAAAAAAATATTGTAATACAGATACGACCGAATAATGACCAGATAATTACCAAATCAACCATTGAATTCACTGATTTCATTCTATGGCTTCTAAGTAGCTACTTATGTCTATTATTATGTAGCCTAAAATCATCATAAAAAAAACCATGTCTCACATTTCTGTAGATTGAGTTTGATGGAAGATAACATTATCACTTCTTCTGTCCATTTTCCCAAATTCTTTGTTTCTGCACATTTTTTTAAATTTATTTTTTAAGAAAAGTAGTGAAAGTAGCCTGTGTGCTTGCAGTGGTTTCAAGATCTGCAGAGGTATGTGTTTCAGAGCTGCACAGACATTATGTATACTAAGAAGAGAGTGATGACTTTAGACACACACCTCTTCAACCTGGCTTAGGAAGTCTTTGTGCTCAATCTCGACATATTTAGGTCTCTGAGTAAATATCTGTAAGTTGTCTATGAGTACTGCATATTTTCTGCTGGATGTCATGTCA
Source organism: Phainopepla nitens (assembly GCA_013400175.1). Lineage (NCBI taxonomy): Eukaryota > Metazoa > Chordata > Aves > Passeriformes > Bombycillidae > Phainopepla > Phainopepla nitens. The sequence continues at coordinate 162,076 of VXBQ01002750.1, forward strand.
AATATGTGCATGTATTTGCAAAGGCTGTATGATTTTGTAGAGGATTCTAAAAAAAAAGAGGTATAACAACACAGTTGGGATTTCTTTATTGTGATTTTAGGATGCTCAAGTGGTAGAGTCCTTTCAGTGTGGTTGTGCTTTAATTTTCTGTGCTGGATGAAGTTCTTGCTGCTGAAAGAATATCATTCTAAACAAAGCCTCTACATCATTTTTCATCCTGAACAAGGATTTATTGATTTCACCTGCTGTTGCTAGTAGTTGGGACAAAAGATACAGTAAATTGTGACTTGCTGGACCAGCTTAATGTAGTCCACAGGATCAGGAAATTATAAGTAGCTCACAGCTGGCTTCCATTCCAGGTGTCTCAGATGCTAAGTGCAGTTTCAAATTTAACTAAAAGAAAGCTTTCTGAAAGTACCAGGTCTGAAGCATCACAGTTCTGTGTTTCTTACCTTACTCTGGAGCTTGGGCAGTTGAAATAGTTTTGAATTTTCTTCATCAGGGGAATACTGTGGCTGAATAAATCTTCTCTAACTCAAGTGAAAGCACTGAAAAGAAGGCCTTTATTTTTAAAGCAGCAGTAACTAACTTCTGCAGTAACTGAGTTCTAAGTGCTTTAAAATTCAGACCACTTAGAGACAAACTACCAAATCGCCTGAACTCACTTTTCTTCTTCTTCCTTCCCTTCACCTCTTTCTTATTCATCATCACTCTCAAACTAGATAAAAGTTTAAATCCTGTGTCAAAATATTTCTGTCAATTTCTCTGCTAGTTTCTAAATCATGCAATTTTTCCTCAGAATAAGTCCTTTGATTCATGCCATCTGAACTTCAGAATATTTTGCCTCAATTAAAACAAAAAATTGCCAACGTATTTTCAAAAGGTGGTCCCATTCCTCTACTTTAAAATAGAACTTTTACTCATGCCTGTGAAGTTAAGTCATAGACTTTAAGAAATACACTTTATGAAGCTTGTGCTGAGTTCAGTATTTGGGAATAAGGCATAGCTGGAGTTACATTGGTGAGAGGAGCCTGATCTACAGCATTAATTACTTGGGGTATAAAAATACCAGCAAATTTTGAGTGACATTATATAGTGCTTCAAAAAAGAAAATGGGTTTTACTGAATGCAATCTACACTGATATCAACATCTGCTTTTGTGTCTAGAATTTTTAAACAGGGCTGTCTTGTGTATTCTGATTTTTTTTCCTAAGAAAAGCATTATGTAAATGTTTTGTATAAGCCTTTTCAGCCTGAATTTCTATTGTACAAGGAATGACTCACAAGTCTTCATTTCAGGGCCTATCCTGCTTATAAGTTTTGACTTTGGCTAAAATCCAAGACAGGCAACAAAGAAAGAACAGCCATAACTCCTTGAGAATAAGTTACAAATAAATAGTATTAGGGAAAAAAATGATGAAAAATTGGCAGGTTTTATTTCCAGATTTGTTAGTGGTTTTCAGGGCATAGATATCTCTGCCTAGTGTCTTCTAATGCTATGTTGGCACTTTTCATTCCCACAGGGTGGTCTCTTAGGGCTACAGAGCAAAACACCTGTTGACTTGAGCAATCTGGTCTAGTGGTAAGTGCCCCCAGTCCACGGCAGGCTGGTTGCCACTGGTGATCTTTAAGGTCTGTTCCAACCCAAACCATTCTATGATTCTATGAAACTGTGAATTGTGCCTTTGTAATAGCACCTGGGAGAGTTTTTTATTCCTTGTTATGAGCAGTACATCAAGTGGAAACACGTCATACAAGCTTTGTGTTCACCAACTCCTTTCTAAGACAGATCCACTAGTTTGCATCCAAAGGCACTATAGCGTTCTCCTCTTGAAAATAAGAGAAATCTTGTTTGTGATCCAATACCTCAAAACCATGGAGACCAGAGTAGCATACGTGATGTTGGGTATAATGACATTTGGCAGCATATCTTATCAACTTTGTACCACATTTTGTGTATGAACATGCCTGCACTGAAATGCTGCAGTTTCTGTTCTTTCTTCTTTCTGTCTGTTTATTCTTTTTTATTAGGTGTTTTTTTATTATTACCTTTTCTTTCCTGGCTACTTTACTTGGCAACTAAAAACTTACAAGAGAGTAGGGTGAAGGAGGTTGAAAGAATGAGCCAAGCATATTCTGCAAGCCACCCTTAAAGCATTTCTTACTGTTGGTTAGCTAATGAAAAAAAATTATTTTAAAGTAACCTAATTCATTAGTTTACCAGGATGGGAAATGCGATTACTGGTTTTCTGCGATAATCAGCTAGTATTTTACAAAGCTTGCATGATTTCATTTTGGCATCTATCTGTCTATCTATCCAGCTACTGCTACAGATATTGTTTGCATTTCAACACTGAAGAGGAAATAAGAGTCCTCTCCCCACATAAAGAAATTCAGTTTCATTGTAGTAAAAAAACCAATTAACATGAATAAAATGTGGTATTTTGCAGCAAGTGCAAATTACAGCACCAAGAACAACATTACCCCAGCAGCACAGATTGGGGGTTGACTGTCTTAAGAGCAGCTTTGCCAAAAACCAAAAAAAAACCAAAAAAAAACCACAAAAAAAAAAAAAACCAAAAAAACACCAAACCCCAAACCAAAAAACCAAATAAACAAGCATATCAACATGAGGGGACTGAGTCAAGAATGAATTAAACATAAGCCAATGGGGCATTGCAACTGAGTGTAGCCATCAGGTTAGGCTAAGTGCATTTTCCCCTCTCTCTCTCTTTCTCTCTCTGGCACTTGTAAGATCACATCTGGAGTACATTATAATTTCTCCTCACAGCAACAATGACATGGACACATTGGAGCATGGCCAAAGAAGACTTCCAAGACGATAAGGGACCAAAACTCACAATGTATAAGGAGAAGCTGAGAGACCCATTCAGACAGGAAAAGATTTGAGGACATCTTAAAAAAAATTGTTTAATGTGGCAGAGCAGAGAGAACAAGCTAAAATCTATTCAAGGGGCACAGAGTAAAAGGATGAGAGACACCAGTCACAAGGCTGCAGTGTAGGAAATTTTTTGAATTTTTCATGAAGTGCACTATTTTTCACTATGAAAATGTTTAAACACAGGAGCAGATCACACAGAGAGCTGTGGGATCTCCCTTTTAAATGTCTTATGCTTACATCTTAATACTTAGCATTACAGATGTCTCTAGATTATTTACGCTACTGAGTTGTCTCTCATGTGTCTACCTTTAGACAAAGACAAGGACATGTCACTCAGTGACCATGACCCCACTGAGTTAGGCTCTCTATAAAAGCAGTTCCAAACAGGCTAAGAAGGAATGAGAATATTTCTTCTGAACAAACATCTACGTTTACTGCAGGTGTATTGATAAACAAATTTTGGGAAAGGTTCTAAGTTAATTAATAGAGTTGGTTTATGATATTTGTTGTGAGTGTCTCAGGAGGCAGCAGGAGCATCAGTATTTCTTGGTTTAAATTTTTAAGATGCATTTAATCATAATTATCAGTTTGAGAGTGAATTCACGGGTAGAGCTTAACAGAGGACATAAGCTCAGATGAATGCTAATAGTGAAGACAGGATGCTGGTGTTCAATTCAATAAAGATAGGGAAGACAATGGAGAAATAGAAAAGAAGGTGATATGTAACTGTTCTTTCTTTCAGTGGTCTCAAAAGCCCAGCACTTATAGTGCTCTTCAAAATCTAGTGTGAATCACTTGAAAGAGATAGTGACATATGCTTCACTCAGCTGCCAGCTATATACTTCTGACAGTGAAATATACTTCCTGTTCTCAACAACTGAAACCACTCATTTTCCTGAATGTAAAAAAGTCTTCAGGAAATAAGTTGAGGAAAGAATCTAGTCAAGACTGAAAAAAAGAAACATTAGGAATTAGTCAAGAAGCTGGCTATTTCAGTGGAAGTTTTGGGCAACTTTATGGATAATTAGGAGTGTGTGACTGGATGTAAGATTTGTTTCCATGAAAGGTATAGAGATCCTCTTCATTAAACAGGACGAATCAACGAAGAATCAAAGTGGGTCTTTTTTCATGTTAGGGTAATCAGAGGGCATCAACTGTTCGTGTTTTAAATTTCAGTTTGCTTAGAAGTTTCATTCATTCTTCCTTGACAAGACTTAATTGCAGTGATATACACATGGATTTGTGTTAAAACATGATAAGTGCCTAAGATTTCTCAATTAATCCATTCTGCAGTGTGGCAGAGAAGATCGAAGAAAATTACTGATTTGCCAATTCCTTTAGGTACCAATACAGAAATCTTCACCAACTTCTTAAATGAGGAGATCCTTTGGCTGTGCATGAAGTAGGGTAGATAACTGGAACTCTCTGGAAGCATCTTAAATTATTGCATGAAAAAGTATCAAAGCTGTGGCTTTTGAAGCAATATTGAAGCAATTTTTTTTTTGTACACATGGGCAACTTGAAAACATTTCCCCAGCTTTCCATACCCCACCTACTTGTCAAAACTTGTTCTATAAAAATGACTACATTAGCAAAAATGCTATATGGAACCATCCTCCCAGACAGCACAAAAGCAAAAAAAAAAAAAACAACCTTGGTCAGTTTTTCTTACAGAAAGTGAAAGAGAGAGAAGTTATCATGAGATATTTTCAGGTGTATATGGAATGTATCAATGATGTTACGGTACTCATTCCAGTGAGTCAAGTATTTTCTACAATTTGAATAACCTACTGTACCCTAATGAAAATACTTTTAAAAACCCCTAGAATTATTCATAGACAGAGTCTATTATTAACAAATTAATGCAAAGTTCATATAAATCAACCCAAAAAAAGCAATAGAACACAGCTTTCTGAAGAAAAGTACTTCAATGCATATATACTGCTACTCAGTACAAAATTCAAGACAATGTCGGATTAACCCTGTCTTCTCCTTCTGTTCCACAGCAAAAAAAACACAAAAAGTGGAAACAGCTTTGAAGAAGGAAGTCTTCACAAGACTAAAGTTTTGGCAATTATTCCTTTGATCTGTCAGGGTAGGAAACAGATTGCAAGTAGAAAACATGCTGGTAGAAGCTGTGAAAACAGGAATATGAAAATTATGGTTAAATAACATGTGTTGATATTTGTGTCCTGTTCAGCACCTATCTAAGGATGTGTGCTTTATGATTCAGTCTTTGAGAACTAGGTAGCAGGTTCAGGAAAACTGTGACCAAAAAAAAAAAAATTACTTAGAGCTCCCAAAGAGTGATAATAATCTAGATATGTAATTATAAATGCAGATCCAGGTTCTTATATGTGCAACACTGGAAATTATCCTATTGTGGAAGAGTGAGAGGAAGTTAAATCCCTTTTGACACTGTGGCACACCCTCTCTCTTCACAGGAGGACAGTCTGTGGGAATGGGAGCTACCAGGAATCCCATCCTGCCCAAACAGCAGAATTCTTCTGTATCTGAATTTCAGTGACAGACACTTCTTAGGCAAAGTCTCTTGTTAAGATCAAAATGTTTTGTGAGGAGGGTTCTAATTCAGCAACCTTCAGCCAAAATACAGGCAGAAATTTGAAGGAACTTGAACCATCAGGAAAATTTCCATACAGAACTTACCAAATTCCTGCCAGTGTGCTGAGAATCCTCCAGGTGTGACAGAGCAAAGACATCCAGCTGTGAACAGGGACAGGGCTCACTTGGGATAAATGTCAGTTAAAAGGATCTGGAATCTCCACCTCTTGCCACATCTCACTCCTGGATCCCCATCTGGCAGCCAGTGACTGCTGTCTGGGCAACAGGGCTGTCCCACCTACCTGGGCTCTGCATCTTGGAGCATCACTCAGTAGCCTGCCAGTGAGATTCCCAGGAGGCTGAGAAAATAAGGACTGGGTCTGGGATCTGGTGAGTTTTATTTTGACACTTATATTCAGAGCTTTCTATTCAGCAGAGAAGTCACCAAAACATTTCCACCAGTAATCCACAGAAGAAGGAGCCCTCATTGTCAATTATAGCTTGATTTGAGCATTTAGAAAAGGGCAGCCACTTTCTGTTCCTTTCCTGGTAAGCAGTGGCATCTTGGTATTCAGAAGAAAAGAAGATAATTTTATACCTCAAGAGAAAAAAGAAGGATGAAAGTACTCTCAAGGGAAATTTTCATGCAGAAGAGAAACTACAATGGAGAGGAAGGGGTGAGGTTTGACGTCTTTCTTCATTCATATGACGACAGTGTCTCCCTCCCATTAGAAGCTGGAGCTATATTAATTATATGGCCTCCACTATTATGGTGTTTGAGCAGATATTAATGACTAACAGCTTTCGCTTCAGAAGGTCCAGAGAGGTGTTATCTCATTTAGGAGACAAGGTCTGAAGAATAAACAAGGGTAGCTAGAGTTTTCATGGCATCCACGTTCCTGTTTCCTCTCCAGTTGTCCTCCCTCACCCCTGGCCACCAGAGCAGGATCCTTTCTATACAAGGCCTGCAGTGGCCTCTGACTCCTCTGGCATGGGCTCCAAGGGCAACTCCTTCTGTCATGCCCAAAAATTCCTACCCAGCTGGCACAAAATCAGTGAGTCCCATGACATGCACAAGCACTACAGGATGCTGCTGCACACCAGGCTTCTCTCCTCAGCTCCTTCATCTTCCAAAACTGACTGCAGCAGAGCGTCATCCTTATGGAGCTTTGTCTCCCCATACAAGAGACTGTGTTATTTACATTGTTTTGTGAATTTTGGGAGAGTCAAAACAGCGGAGCTGTGAACATGACTGTTATTGCTCTGCTCCTAGCTTCATTCATGGAAAAAAATATGCCACTGCTTTTTTTCTTAATTTAGAAATTAATCTGCAGGTACAGGTAATGACTGTGTTTTGGAAAATATCACAGTGACCAAGAAGCTCTGGTGGGAATCTGAGAGGGTCTGTAGAATTTCAACACTACTTTATGAAAGAAAATTTAACTCTCTCTGCATTTCTCACATTTTTTTCCTTCCTGCCACAACAAATGACACATGACTTACCACAGCTGACTATTGAAATGAGCTCATCCTGGAAGCAAAACTAAGATATGCTCTTTCTTCTCCTCAACCCACTCTTTTTCTGCTCCTCTTACATTATATTTTAAATGTACCAGGGAATATTCATTAGAACATATTAAGATTTGTTTCAACATCTTGTAGAAAACAGATGGAGAGAAAGAAAGATGAGAAAAACTGAAGAAAGAATACAAGAAAGTGGAAAAAAAGAGAATGAAAGAAAAAAAATAAGGAAAGGAAAGCCTAAAAGAAGAAAAGTTCACTGAGATGATATGTATTTGTTGTGCCCTTTTCAAGATAAATTCTTCTCAAGTTAAAAATTCACACACCTAGTGAGGTGACTATAAGATATAGTTCAGAACAACTTGAACAGTAATGAACTTACTGAAGTGCCATGAGATGTCTGGGTGACTTCAGGTATTTATTCACAGCACTGTCTTTTCTGACTGTTCACAGTGTTAACACACTTTAAGGAGCTATTTACACATTTACAGCAAATTTCACATTATTCTTTGGTTTTCTAGATCATCCTTGTCAGGCTTCTTCAGGATAAACTGCTCCACAATTCATTCTACCTTGCTCATGAGGCAGCTCTGGGCTATGTTAGGAGTTGCACAGTTGGCATGACAGGAAAACATGCTCCAAAGGACATTCATCTTTATAACCACCTTCGTTCGTCTCTCCCTCTGCCAACTCAGTCTGGACAGCTTGTATGAAGGATCCCTCTGAAAGCATCCCCAGTCCTTGTAAGCATGTGCAGAAAGTCTGTCCTCAAAATTCATTTTAGGGCTCTGAAAATGCTTCACACAACTTTCTGTAACAGCCCTGAGGCATCATCAAGGCTCTCACTTGTGCTGGAGAATACCCTATGTGATTCTCAGTATACGTAGTTAAAAAGTAGCTGCAGATAACTAAAACTAACATCACTCTCTGTAAGAGCAGCAGGTCAAAGGGTTTCTGCTATCACGGTTCAGTCTGAAAACCAGCCTAACAGTGAATGTGAGACAGTGGTGGCCAGGTACAGCACACTTCAGTGAACATAGTATTTCTTGTTTGTACTTAGTCAACCAAACTGGTTTGGTTTCTGTGGGTTTTTTGTTTGCTTGTTTCTTTTTGGGTTTTTTTTAAGAAAGATTAAAATGGAAGGATTTGCCTTCCATTACCTGTGCATATATGAAAGCAAATAAAAAGTAGCAAGTAAAAAAAGCTCAAGAATTTACCCCAAATCACAAAGCTGAATAAACTGAGCAGGAGACTGGAGCATAACCACTCTTCAGTCAGTATGTTTTCCAAGGGTTCTTTCCAGTTCTGTAAAACTATTGCAGAAGACTTGATAGTATCAAACTGAGAAGACTTGGGGTTGTTATTGTTCCTTTCAGAANGGGAAGGGAAGGGAAGGGAAGGGAAAGAAGATAATAGATTTGTGAAAGTGTGATGTGTGGCATATGAAAGACGAAGAATAAATAATAAATGAATAAATATTAAGTGAGCAATTGTGAAGAAAAAAAGGAAAATAATATAAAATATATGTAACAGATACAAGAAAAGTAAAGAGAACAGAAGAAAATTACAGTAGAGAGGAAAGTTGAAGATTTCTCCGGTATATGATTCTATTTCTTTACAATGAAACATTTCCAGAGAGAATCTTTATTTTCCAAAAGACAGTTTCTGTTCTTAAAATGGATTTTTCTGAAGGGACTTAAACTGAACAATCAATATTCTGGTGAGTGTGAAGGACATTGACAATGAAATATTTTAATGTCAGCTAATGCTTGATCTTTTGGATCTGTCCAGATATTTTCTAACACTATTTTTAAATTACTGCTTTCCTGTGGGTTCTGCTAATTCCTTTAACTGATCTAAATGTTCAAAAATACTCACATTTAGTGGTTTTGCAGAGCTGAGTGGAGTGTGGGTTACTATATGTTACAACTTGTTCCAAATTTCACAATAAAGAGAAGACAGTTTGGAAGGTATTGAGGGTAACCAGTCAGAAATCTTGGCAAATTTGTTGATATTTGTTGATAATTGTTGATATTCTATTAACAGAATTTTCTGCCTAAGTTCATCTTGTATTTAGCTATGATACTTCTAATTTTTCCCACCTTACATGTGTTAGTTAAGACTGTGTGTGTCAATATAATCATAATATGTTATATTGCATTTTAAAATTACAAATATGGCTACTAGCTTGAGATTTATGTATTTGAGTTCCATTTGGTTGCTGCCATTATGTGATTTTTGTATAGATTCGAGCCACTTCGAAAAGTTCTTCTTTATAGTTTCATTTTTACATAATATAGTCAGAAATTGTCAGAAATCGTACTTCTGCAATTCCAATTCTTCTTTCCTCAAATCGCTGTATTAAAGTAAGTTTTATTCTACCTCTTCCTTTTTTTTCCTCATAAGCACATCACAGTATAGCAGTAAAATATTCCTAAGGACTGATTGGTGTTATTTTGGGCAGACTTTTTATATATTGGATGTCACCATTCCAGCATCATTTTCTCCCAATGTGTCTGACTTTCACATGAGTTTAAAAACACAAAACACTGCTTTTCACTTTTGTGAGAAGCTACTTGATACATTTGAGTCTTAGATTTTTACAAGGCTCTTCTGAACCAGATAGCCTCATATCAGTGATAGTTATTTATTTTTGGTAGCATGATTCTCTTGGCTTTAATATTTAAATTTAATTTTATTTTGGAATGTTATTTTTATAGAACTGCCACTTTTTCTCCAGTTTAAAAGCATGAATATTCACTAACAAATTTGAATATAAAGTTCATCCTATTTCAGAATAACTTCCATGAGAGGAATTATAAATAAGTATCATGCTGTTATATATTTCATCAGTTTTAAAATCAAACATGACCAATTGTAAGTTTACACTTAACAAAATACCGTGGTCCTTCCAAGCTCTGTTGTATTGTACTGATTTCTTCTGATGCTTCTATCATATTGTTCTTTTTTCACCTACTTCTGATGTCAATAATTTTAGCAAGAGTTCTCAGCTGTGTATGACTAGACCTGAGATGGGAGGTACAGGAACCCAGTGTCAACCACGCTGCACCATAATACCTAAGCATTGATTGTAATATGAAACAAAATGGAAAAGGTTTTCTACAAATATTTGGATTTATAATATCAAGAATAACTTACAATGAAGGTGTCAGTCACTGCTGGATTTTTTTAGACAGACCAAGACCATCTTTCCCAGTTTGCAAGGAAAAATGTATATATGTTTTGGAATATGTGCTCAGTTTGCACATCTTGTTCCATGTAAATGATTTAACCTTTTAGCCCTCTGGAAACTAGAAGTAGCAGTATTCAAATTTCTTTACATAATTGAATTGCAGATGTAAATTTTTGCAAAGTATGACCCAAAATGCAAGTCTCACCTTATTGGAAATTTACCTCTTCATTTGCACATGTTCTACTAAGAACAACCTGAGTCAAACTTATGCTGTCAGTGCTTGAGAATTTTCCATTGGCCACCAACTCATTAAAAACAGACAGTAACAAATAATCATCATGGCCCTTAGTCAGAGGGACCTTTTAGTATAGAAAAAATCTCTTTCTCTTCTATTCAGCTAATCACTTTCGCAGAGCTTCTAGTTCCTCAGGAGTCATTCACTGGTCCCCTAGCCACCGTGAGAGCTCCTTTAAATTTTGCCTGTGACCTTCTGTGCCTGAGAAAACTCTATATGAAACAGTGCTGGTTTCAGCAAAGCTTTTATCACGTCCTTATAATTCCTAGTCAGTGATTTTTCTCTGGACTGTTATCTCTACCTTACCCAACTTTGCTGATGCTCAAATTCTCCTCCCATTTATCCCATGAATACCCCCAAACTGATGCCCTTTCATGCCTGCATCTTGCCCTGAGGACTGAATTCTTGCCATGTGAGTGACGTGGTCATTCTATAGGATAAAAGGAGAAGAAGCAACATGTATCCTTTAGTTACAGGGTGACTATGAAAAAGGTTTAGCATACAGCACTGGAAACAAACCCTATTGTCTTCTTCATTTCAATGTGTGGAATTGTCATCACTGTGTGATAATTCTGGAATTTATTCCAATTGATTTTGTGTAACCAGAATAATGTCTCATTATGTTGTGTAATACATCTCAAGAAAAACAACGTGAAGTAAAATAGTGCTTCAGTCAGTGGTGTCCTACATGATAAAGGTTCTCCTATGAGAGGCTTTGTCACATTGTTTTCTCCAATGTCTGGCTTTTTTGTCTTTTATTTATTACTATTTTGCTATGACAGTAACACAGATGTTGCTTTTCAAATTCATTATCACTGTTGTTTCTCAACATTTCCCAAATGACACCATGGTGAGACAGAGCACCATGCTTCCATTTCCTTGATAATCATTTTCTCCAAGGAAACTGATAGGTTTCAAATTTGTGTTGATGATGAAGGTACTATTTGTATACAGCTAGATTGGTGAGTTGTGTTTTTCTCTCTCTCTCTCTTTTTTTCCCTTCTTATCTGTTTTTTCTCCTTTTTTTTTATTTCCCCCTTTTTTCCAGCACAACAGCCATTGTGCTTTCCAGGTCACTGAAAATGGGACAGAATGCTCTGAGCTATGTGCCCTACTGAGTGTAACTGTTTTGTTCATATGCACTGATGCTCCCTTTGTAAAGAAATAAAAAAAGCAAGCAGGAGAATGCAGAAGTGAACGGTTTTTATTTTGTGCTCTAAGTTTAACAAAACAAACAGACCTTTGTATTTGAAATATTTCACATATTTGATCAGGTACATTTTGCTATGGCATTTGATAATTTTTATTGCACTACAAGGTTAATGTTTATATGAAACTGTTCTATTTCTGCAATGACAATTTAATGCAGTAGTATTTTTCAAAGAAAACATTTCTTTATGGATTTTTTCCTCTGCATAAAAAGTTTTCCCCCCTTTGCATTATCCTAGTATTTATAAGATTTAAAAAAGGTCTCATAAAACCATATAACAGCATCAAAATAGTCAGAATAATTGCAAAATCTGTTTTATTTTAAAGGATCTGATGCTGCACACAGAAATGTAATGAGTGCTGGCTGACCAGAGATGAAACATAGAAGAAAAGCTGAGGTGAGGGAAATCTTTGCTACAAAGACATGTTTTCTATAAATATGAAATAAGGAAGTATCTTGCTGCAAAAAGAATGGAGGTGGGGAGCTCACCATTTCTTGGGTGCAACTTACTATTTTTTCCTGACTGCTATTTTTTAAGTATCCTAAGACTGATATGAAAGCAAAGATTCAAATGTTTCAATATGCTGCAATTTTAGTAGTATTAGACAGGAAGAGATGGAAAGGGAACACACTTTGAAACCGTGACTGGATGATCATGATAATAGAAAATGTGTTCTAAACATGTTTTGAGTGATAAAATACAGTGGATGGAAGCTTCCCTCTTATTCATGTCTGTAAAACAGCAAATAATTACAGACATCTAGCTTTCATCTCTAACAGACTGAAATTTCAGTGATGAGACTTCTTTTCCTGTGACATCACAATTTTTACATATATGGTAAAAATATTGAAACATACTTGCAGATTTTTTCATTTAATGTGATTATATATTCATAATTTCAATAGAGGAATTCATGTTGAATATGCATTGAGAATCATCCTTACAGTGTCTGACAAAAGTTCTTTCACTAACATGAAACCAGCACATATATGTCTCTCTATTCATGTACACACAGCTATAAACACACAGAGAGATTGTTCTATATGTAGGGCAGTTAAATTGTTCAGAGTGTTGATTTTGAATGCCTTTATTTATCAGTACCAATCTTGAAACATCTGATGGGGAAAATCTTCATAAGGCGAATGTAGGTCATTTTCCCTAGATTTTAATTTTTAATCTGAGCACTCAAAAAATAAGCTACTGCATAAACTGGATTTTTTTTTGGTTTGTTGGTTTTTTTTATTTTCAAATATAGGTCAATGGTTCATAACATCCTGGGTGTGCTACTTGTTTTCTTTCCTTTTCTTTCCAATATGCTGATGAAAAGAGATAAACAGATAAGCTGACTCCACTTCAGAAAAATTCATTTATGCAGACTTTTGCTAGAATTAATAAAACAACCCAACCATATATCCTGTGACAGAAGGAGGCATAAACCCAGGTTTCCAGCATACCAAAACCTTTGACTCAATCCAGACAAGTTTGTTTTTATGGGTCCATTTTCAGGAAGGAACTGGTTGTAAGTATTTCCCTCATTTTAAGTACTTTAGTGGAGCAGTTATTGAGTGTTTAGCACTTTGCAATATTTAGATTTATGTACTGTTCACCACCTCCCTGGTTCCCTCAACTTTGAAGCATGCTTTCTCTTACAACTCAGAGGCAGACTGCCACCTTCTGAAGCACTAACACCACTGCCTCTAGTATCTGGGGTTTTTTTTGTGAAGCTTTCAAGGGTATATAAATCAGGCCCTGAGGCTCTTCAGTGTAAGAAATAAGACCAGATCTTGGGCTCAGGTAGTGCCTCTGATAGGTTCCAGAAATACGTATGCTCAAGTAAACATAAGCGTATGTGCAGCGTGTCAACAGAACTTTGTCAAGTCAGAACATTGAAATGCAGCAAAGCAAATAAGTAATCAAATGTTATTAGTTATCCCAGACTATTTTTTACAGAGCACGTCCTTTATCATCTGCTGGGAATCTTTGCCATTTAATGTGAGATTTAGGACATACTGCCTAACTTCAGGTTTTAATTCTAGGCACGCTTCAGTTTCTAAAGTTCTCCCCAGGCACAATCTCTTTGATTCACTGCAAAATGAAGTTTGACATATCTTATTACGAAGAAATACTTCATTTGGAAATGTGCAGAGTAGCTCTAGGAAAGTAACAGCAAACTGAGAAAATCTTGCCAACAGTGCAGCCTGTCTACAAATGCAAAAAAATACAAAACTAAAATAATAGTTCTCACGAACAATGAAGTTTTCAAATAGCTGTGAGTGGAATCTGTGAAGGTACCCTAGCTAGAAAACTGTTAGCCAGAAAATGTTGAGAATTTATAAATTGGCTATGCTGTCCTGAGAGCACTTCCAGAGAATTCAGTGGTCTGACGCATTCTTAGTAACCCTGTCACCTCTCTTTGTTGCTGTGGGAGAAACATGGGCGGAGTATTTATTCAGCACGTCTTGTGCTACCAGCTCCTCTGAGTCAGTGGTGAAGACATTTCACAAGTGACTGCATCCCAGGTTGCACAAAACCAATCTGTCAAAATCTCATATCCATTTTGTCCTTCTCAGCAGAATGCTATCAGTTTTGTGAAATCAGTGCTTTAATGGCCACTTACAAAAGGCTTGGATTTAATTCTGCAGCTTTCCCTCTCCACATTCTCTTCTGTTCATTGTTCTCTTCTTTCACTGACATGTGCAATGACATCTTACATCCAGGTATGGCTCATATTGAACACCCTCAGATTGTTGATTCATATTGTGAAGTGTTTCACATATTCTGAGAATTCCTTGGCATGTCGTAGCCTTTGCCTCTCAAAGAAAACTCCCTGTTATGTTTAATATGTTGATACTTTTTCATTGAATGTTCTGAAGAGGCAAATGAAGCAAAGGATACTCTTTGTTGATATATATTTTTATCGCTTAAAGGTAAAAATAAAGCCGTCAACTCTTTTGTGTGGAAAAGTCATTAATGGAAAATGCAGGAGTGCATGGGATTCTGGATTCCAGTTAAATCTTCAAGGATTTCTCATCATCTCCAGTACCACTGTGAACTCCAAGAAGATTACTGATGTTTGAGAGACATCTTAGTAATAACTAGATGGAGGGAAAGAGATTGGCAGCCTCATCACCTCGATCTCCTTCTGTGAAATCTCCATGAGTACTTAAAAGAGAAATACATGGATCCTCTCACAGCCAATGGGTCATTTCCATCTTCAGCTTTTTTCCACTAAAAAAAAGAATTTTCCTTTTCATTTTATGCCAAAACAAGCCTGTAGTTTGCAAGTCTCACCGCTTTGCTGTGACCCATGACTGACA
This sequence comes from Phainopepla nitens, assembly GCA_013400175.1. Lineage (NCBI taxonomy): Eukaryota > Metazoa > Chordata > Aves > Passeriformes > Bombycillidae > Phainopepla > Phainopepla nitens. Next base: position 177,077 of record VXBQ01002750.1, read on the forward strand.
TGTTGAGATAAATGCCTTCAGAGTCCAGACAAGAAGGATTTGGGAGCTGTATGAGCAGCCCATCTGACCAAGTGCTGTATTTCTGCAACAAAGAGGGTGTAAAAGGGAGTCAGCCCCAGAAATAGATACATTTTCCAGAAACTTTTTCCCTTGTCATCCTTTTGTTTTCATTGGGAACACATTTTGTTTTTCAAGTAAGAAAGATAATCCAGCTATAAGAATAGTCCCAAAATTTCTCTTCTTCACACAAAAGACTCTTTAAATTATTCTTGATGCTGTCCAAAATATTGTCCTATGGTAGGAGGGAGTTTTCTGCTCTTCTGAATGAACATTATTTTAAATGCAAATTTTACTTGACTGAATGCTTAGGAAAGAGGCAGTAGCTTCATTGCCATATTCCTTTGACTGTTTCATAAGGAGGGGTTTGAGATGCATTTCCCTGCGCAGGCCCAGGTGTCTCGCTGTGTGGTTAGGGAGTGTGACTTCATCAAAGAGGGGTGTCTCTTCATCAAAGATCAATAAATGCAAAACTAGCACAGGGGGAGTAGAAGGCAAGGAGCCAGCGCTGCTGCTCTCAGTGTCTGTGCACAGCCCAGCAAACCAGTGGCTGCACGATGTCTCCAGCCACCTGACCACAACCCCCCGAGTCACCAGTGCTCTGCTTATACCCTAGTCCAGTAATCAACTTACCTGCTAATTTGGAGAGAAACATTTTGCATGTTCTTCCAGCTCCACCACAAACATCAAAAATTCAATATTATATTACTATTATTTAATATTATATGCAGCTGCCTTAACAGTCCATGGCAATAGAGCATTTTTTTTCTCACTTTTATGCGTCTAAAAATGAAAGTGTGCAGATGCAGAGGGCTTTCAGTTACCTCATATTCTAACTTCTTGGCAATTAAGTAATTTAGAAATACAGCTTCATACAAGTAAAAGTAGCTTTGAAAGAAAGATTTTAAAAGCCTCTTTTACATTAAGGCATCTCCTTTCATATGGGTGCTGAAGCAGGAAACCTAATTGCTCTTCTGGCTCTATGAACACAGACAGAAAAAATGTGAAATGTTTCATCCATCCACCTAGCAAAAGGTGGTAGCAGAAGATAAAGAAATCGTGGCATTGTTATTACAAGGAAATCAGTTCAAATCTTTAGAGAAAGCTGCTGAATAATGGGCCTTTAAATCACTGTAACTAGTACCTATACAGCCATCATTAAAAAATGGATATTTCTAACTAGGCATTTAATTAATAGGATTTAATATAATGGGTTTTTTCACCTGTTCCATCCACAATTGCATTAAAAACAAAGTGCGCAGAGGTGCTATGACCTCCATCTGCAGCAGCAACACCTTTGAGAACTCAGAAGTTCTCTACTACTTCTAAATTCTTTCTTTGGAGATGTGCACAGGGGAAAAATATCTGCAGGAACTGATAGAAGCAGTTCACCGAGATGAAGTGTTCTTACATTTCTGACATGTCAAGAACATCTGCTTCCTCCTTACATAAGCCATTGAACAAATATTCTCGTGCAGCATTACTGAAGCATGCAATTCTGCTTCACTAAGAGCCTTCCACTGCCCTCCAGATACACTTAACAAAATAACTCTAAATGGAAGGATGATACACACAATAGCTAAAGGGAATGCAATCAATTCAGAGAACATAAAGAAATCACAAACAGACACCTGCATTTCTGGAAATTCCTTGGGCTCTTGCTGTCGGCAATTCTAGCAAAACACTTCACAGCATAGACCTAAGTCTGGTCCCAGAGCTTTCAGGTTGAACCACAGGCTCTGGCTCACATCGCTATTGTGGGAATAAACTACCTCTATGAAAAGAAGTTACTTAGGAACAGGAAAAAAATAAGTATTAACCAGGCAATTCTTCCCCAGGAACTGAAGGGAATCTTTTAAGCATTAAAAGAAAATAAGAGGAGGAACTGCAGAAGACCTAAGGGATGGATCCTCAAGACTGTCTTTGTGTGCATGTCAGAGTACTCAGTCAGGCCAGGTCCATCTGCCTGCATAGGGAACTGAGGTTCATGGGACAGAAGGAAAATTTCTGTCCTGAGACAACCATGTTAAAAATAAGTCCAGGAAGATCTGGTCATGACTAAGGTTTTGTGATACCATTTTTCAGAAGAATATAGAAAGAATTTGGAAGCAGGGGCAAGAGAACATGATTAGTCCTGTATCAGGTCATCAGTGGTAATATATAAAAATAAAAATAAAAATAAAAATAAAAATAAAAATAAAAATAAAAATAAAAATAAAAATAAAAATAAAAATAAAAATAAAAATAAAAATAAAAATAAAAATAAAAATAAAAATAAAAATAAAAATAAAAATAAAAATATAAGGTGACTTTGATCTAAATCTATTCTGGTTCTGCAACTTCAGATTTCCTTTCTTCTTCACAGTTCAAATAAAATTCATTTGCCTGCTATTTTGTATTCCTCTTGTGTTATTCCCCCTTTGAGATAAATTCTTACACATTATCCTTTTGTCTTTACTTTTCCTACACTGGGCAAGTGGACTGTCCCCTAAGTTGGCTGCACCTGAGTACTGTCAGTATCCCAGGGAACTCTTTCCTAATCTTCCCAGCTGAAGTGCTACTGAGCACAACTCTACCAACTGTGTTTGCTCTGTTAACACCTTGACTACTTGACCTTTGAGCTCCACAACGAAGTCTGAACTGAAACATCAAAAAACATATTCTTTAAACACTAATGTCATATTCTTCATAAGGGACATATAGGTCAGTGCTAAATTTTTAAAAACCCTTTCCTTTTTCTATGAATAAGACTTGGATTTTTCAAGTGTGTAAAATGCTGGAGTAAAGGGTCTTCCTACAGCCTTTGTCTCCTGTAGAGTTACTACCTCCTCAATAAGAAAAAAAGGTGCTCTTGTTTAAGGCTATGGGGGGCATACTGAGCTTCCCATCCCTTCTCTTAAATGTTCTGCCTTTTTTCCCTTAAAAAATCCTGTTGAAAGGAGTATATTTCTTAGAGTGAAATTCAGAGAGAAGGACTAGAATAGCTTCCTGCAGGCAGTTGCCAGGTTGATATATCAAAGTGATATTGCTTTCTGAATTGAGTGGCACCAATCAGCAGGAACTGTCAGTCTGGGGATATAATAACTGTGGTGCCAGTCTTCAGGAATCTAAATGAAAGTTTCAGCTGTACTTGTATATTTAGAGTGCCTGTTGGCTCAGGGAAGAAAATAAGAAGGGGGAAGAGCTTTTCTGGCATTGTGAAGGAAAGGATGGCATCTGAAATAAAAATTGGTGAAGCACAGAGCACCTGGATTTTCCTCTGACCAGTATGAGAGTGAGATGACCAAAGGCATGGAATGGATCTCACATCTGCCATCCCCTTAATTACAGACCCTGTTAACTATCTTTCTGAAGAGAAGGTGAAGATTTTTACAAGTCTGTCACATTTGTCATGCTGATATCCTACCAAAATGCCTCTCTGGACTGCAGTCCAAATATAGATCCCTGAAACCTCTGCTCAGCTGCTGTCTGACTCTGTCAATGCCTGAAATATGTTGACACCTGATTTTTAAATTAAGTTACTCAATTCTTACCAAAATGGTGACACAAATTCCCTCAGAGCTGGCAGAGCCTGTGGCCTTCCCTTCACCCTGCCCAGACATGGCTCCAAGTACTGGGGGAAGCTGATAACACTTGGAGAGCCAGTTCAGGTGGGGAAGGCAAAGCAGTGGAGTGAGTCACAGCACTCATCCATCAGCCATGGGGATGAGAGAGACCATTTCTACTTTCTCACAAAACTTCTCTGGTGTCCAGGCTGGCACAACTGTTTTTCCCCTCCTGTTGAAGCTTGTTCCTTCACATTACACAAGCGTGACTAGTATAAACATCAAGGCTCAGATGATGTCAGAGAGATCAGATTGTTTTCTGCTTCCAGAGCTGTCTCAGAATATTATCACATTAAGACTTCTCAACTTAAAGAAATACTGTATAAGAAAGAGCAAACCCCTTGTTACCCCAACCAGGAGAGCCCAGAGCACCACATGGCGCATTTTGGAAATCCTGAGGTATTGCCTTTCACAGTGCCATGACTGACACTGGAGGCCTTTTGCCGGTCTAGGACTAAAATAACTGATGTAATCAGCCAGATCACCCTCCTCTGAGGGAAACATAGGCCTGAGGATCAGAGCTCTTTTAATCAAATTCTGTTATGTGAATCATATTTCAATTGAATTTTGCTTAAGAGCCTGCACTGCAAACATGAGATAAATAATTATATCCATGCAGTACCTATGACTAGAGAGTAAGGTCACAGCACTGACTCAGTTTTCTGCATATACAACTATGATTCACCAGGCACAGGAAAACTCTCCAATCATACCTATTCAGGTATCAAAAACAGGTAAAAGCTGTCTTTTCTGAACCACACAAGTGAGTCTTCATCCCCAAAAACCTCAGGCTGATTTAAGAATTATTGTGAGGAGTGTAGATCCTCAGCTTCTGGTACTCCCATGTTACAGATCTGTGACATTCGGCCAACTTGAAAAATTGTCTCTGGAAAGCTATTCTCCTGCTGCATCAAGCAAAAATATCACCATCAATAGAAAAAAAAGAAAAAAAAGGTGAGATGACATGACATGTGACCTCACAATTCGTGATATGGAGCTTCTAGGACAGTAAGACACAACTTCCACAAAAAAAAAAATAAAAGGAGATCAGCGATCAGAGGAGGGCCAGGCACCTGGCCAAAAGGATTTTTCCTTAAAGTTCATAAGCTGGAAGCATCTGTCATTCATCCAGCCATTTCAGTTATGAAACTAAATATTCTGCCTTTAAACATATTTGGTGTTTATCCTCTTAAATTATACAAAATTGAAAATAAGTTGCCTAATGAAGAAAACACATTTTAAAATAAATTTAATTTAGAATAATTTTAATATATCTTCCAAAAATTCCTATTTCTCATTTACATCTTCAGTAATGAAAAAAAGAAATCATTATATCTGTGGAGTGGGCCTAAATGGACATTTGAAATATATTCTTTTCCTGGGAAAGAATCAGATAAAGTTAGTACAGGTCTGATTTCTCAATTTATCTGAGCATGCTCTTTCAAAGATGAAAAACACTGAAAAGGTGACAACCAGTTTAAAAGGATACGTAATACTGATTTTATAAATGGATTCAGGTTAACCAGACATGACTGCAGAATTTCCTACCATCTGTCCCTTTGGGGAATGCTCTGCAGTATTATTGAAGATACGTGGCAGATCTTATGCTTAGCCTCTCCAGGCTGATTTGTCCTCCTGCATGTTGACAATTGCATTTGCATTTCTTTTCATTCTCAGATTTTTCATCCTGGTGTCCAGTGAGGAACAGATTCTCATGTACACATCCTGGAGCCGATAGTTTCTATCTTAGTGCATCATTGACTGCCTTAAAATCCTGGATTTCTTCCTTAAAGGATTTTGCCTAATGTCTGCTGTGCCAGCAGTAGAATGATCTTTATTTATTCAGCTTTGGAGCAGCTGTCAGAATAAAAAGAATTACAGAAGGTATCCAAAACCATTTTTCATTAAATAATCAAAAGAAAATTCACTTCCTCAAAATGTTTGTGGAATATTTAACCTCGAAAAAAAGGCCAAGCCAATACTGAATGCCTGAAAAATTAAACTAAAAGTATTCAGAATGGAAATAATGTGCCAATATCTAATAGTGGCAGTAATTAACCTGATTATGGGGAGAGCATAATAACCTTTAGCCTCTAAATCAAACTCATTTTTCTTAGTATTGACAATCTTACTCCAAAACAACTCCTTCACAGGGACTATTGGTTCAGATTATCTGATTTTCACCATGTAAAAATTCAAACCATGTGGTAAGGAACATTTCTAGCCTAATATTTTCACCATGGTTTTACTTGGAAATTATTTTCTTTGTCTTTATGAATACAATGAACCACAAGGAGCTAGCATAGCTTAATTATCCAGTGAAAATCAAAAGCCAAGGATGAAAGGAAATAAGGAAAGGAAAAGGAAAATCTAAGCTCTTGATCCGTGTTTGTTTTTAATGTATGATATTTACGTTTCCACTAGTTGTCATTGTATCTGGAAGTTTAGAATCAGGATATTAAGAAAGATAAGCAGTCACAGAAGGAGAACCTCTACAAATCATCTAATAATTGTGAGGAGATTTGGGGAAAAAAGATCCCTGATGACTCTGCAGTTGTTGCTTACAGTGATTTGAACACATTCCTCTGCAGAATCATGCCTGATTGGGCTAAGATTGGATATGGCACAAAATGGATCAATGTCTTGATGCTCCAAATCTGTTATATTTTTATGGTGCAGCCTTTGTACTTTAAATATTTTCAATCTTTTTCAATAGAGTAAGAATTGTGAATTAAACATTTCAAAATCATTATTAGATTAGATTGTAGACTATTGTACCCAATTAGTTATTTTTCTTTATATTTTCCCTCCCCCGAATATTTTCCTTTTTGTTTATTTGGTTGGGTTTTATTTGTTTGGTTGAAAGGCAGAGATCATTCCCTAAAAGATGTGAGAACAGATTCAAAGAATGTAATGCTTGGAGGCAAGCTCTACATTTCTTGATTTATAAATTATGCTCCCATTTAGATGAATATTTGGCAGTGTCTTAGTCACCTCAATAATTCTGTTGGCCAATTTGGTCTGCCATTTGATTGATTCATGAGGAACAGCCCAGTCTTCTTGCAGTCTGAATGCTCTGAATATTAGAAATTTCATGAGGTTGTCCTATAAATACACTGGCCTTTATTTAGAGAGGTTCAGATAGGCAGTTGGCTCCTTGAATTTTGATATATCTATTTATTTACAGCCTTAATTTTATTAGCTGCACTGGCAGAGGATTGTGAATTGCTTGGTGGGAAAAAGGGTATTTTTCAAGAGCTTGTCAATTGTTCCTGTCTTTAACAGATAACTAGCTTTAGATGAGCTGGACGTTAGAGATATAGAAATAAGCAGAAGGAAGTGTGCAACTTAGCCAGCACATTGGTAGATGAACATAATTTTTTTGCAGATTATTTCATTATTTAAGAACAGGTAATGACGTGACACACATCAGCTGTCTTCTGATCTCTGTTGACTGCTACAGGACATGGCACCATTGACAGACTGAGTGGAGATGCTGAGTTACACTTCTCTGCTGCTTTGCATTGCCCTGTAAGGTGACAAAAATCAAGCAGAAAGACTGATCAAGAAACCAGGCTGAATGTGCAAGAGTAGTGCTGTGGCATAGTGTTTGGGAAGGAAGAAGAGACACTGAGTCCATAGGTGACAGCAGGTTTGGGCAGTGAGCACCGGCATTGAAAAACCTGTGGGAAGGTTCCAAGGCTTTAACTATCATGATGAGAAACCCAGTGTTTGGAGGGCATAAAGGCACAGAAACCTCAGATTAAATAAAAGTCTTGACTTGGTAGAAACTTGCATTATCTTTATTTTTAAGGGACATATACTGATACGATCTAAAGAAGCTTTCTGCTTTGAGGTTAAAAGTTGCTAGGAGAAACATAACCCTTCAACCAGTTAAAGCCATAACAGTTTCCCATCTCCTTGTCTGGTGAAGAGCTAATGTGACAGCTGCCATGAGGCATCTACTGTTATTCTAAAAATTAACAACATGATGTAGGATGATGTAGGAGTACGAGTGAGTGACAATAACTTTTCACTCATTTCCTTCCTGATCATATCAAGGCTTTATGCTGAGCACCTGATAGCACCTGCTTCCCTCCAGCTGTTCCCAACAGGGAGACTGGAGAGGCTCTGTTGCAACCATGCATCTGCATCACTTTGCTTATGATGCTGCAGCCCACACTGCTCTGTCTTAAGTGAATGATACTGAAAATCAGCCAGATTTAAGATCAACTTCCAAAACCACTCAAAGATTGGACTTTGGGCTTAATGCCGAGTTTTGTGTAATGTTCACGTTTTACTTCTAGTACTGTCTGATCATGAAAGATGTTAATCTACCATCATCCCCCAGTTTCTCCATTAGCTCAAGCAGTGGACTCAGACACTCAGAATAAAAGTTGCACAAGGTGGACCACTGCCTGGGATGGCTCAAGTTTCTAATGTAAGGCTCCTCAATACATCTGTAACAGAGGCTGAAAGGCTTGTGCTGAGAAAGACAGGGTTTCTGTAAGAGAAGGAGTGGTCTTGTGATTAAGACAATAATTCTCCACTAAATATTCTACAAAATGTATAGTCTTTGGTGCCTCAAATTAGCTGCCCAAATTAAAGGCTAATTTCCAGCCTAATCTGTCTACCGTTCTTCAGTACAAAAATTCAGCTAATATCACTCCTCACCACAACATACTGCACAAATAAAGTTGCAATGAGTAACACCACAGAAAAATTCCCTGAGGATGTCTATAATTCTGTCACATGGAAAGGTTTGAGTAGCATAAAATAAATGCGTCCGTGAGGCATGCACTGAAATATGAGGGTAAAACAAAAATATTGAGGAACCACTCAATCACTGGGCGCTGTTCAGTCAGGGCACTGAATGAGACAGTCTTGCAGAAAAAACTGTGGATGATCCTCAGTCAAACTGCCAAAATTCATATACAACAAGGGGACAGCCCAGGGCTGTAGAGATTGAAGTGCAGAGACATACACAGAAAGCTTAATTCTGGCGTTTTGTAACTTTTCACTGTTTGCTTTATAACCATAATGTAACTTTATTGGGTATCTTTTTTAGAACATAAGGTTGACCAGAGGTGAAGGGTATCCTCATAGTTTATGTAAGTTTTACTGACACTTGTGTATTTTTACATATTTTCAGAACAAGCCACTTTTATTTTAATGTGGTACAATTGTGCTGAGCTCCTGTTGAAATTATCTCCTGATTCAGTAGTCTTAGTGGATAGCCATGAAAGGAAACCTTTCATAGTTTGATGTTCTCTGTATTATCATCATTGCAATTTGTTCCATGGAACATATGTTTACTCACCTTGGGTGCCACATAATTTTACCTAGAATTTGATTTCTTCTATTCTGACTAGCACAGGTTCCAGAAACCATAGGAAGCAAGCAATTTTGAGCTCATTCAGGTACATCTTGCATCTACAGTGAGGGAATTGACTGCAGTAGCCAACACTAATCTAGGTAAAACACATCTTAGCCCTGCTACGAGTTGGTGCCTGCAGCACCACTTGCTCCGTGATAGGTACAAGGCAGGGCTGTTCCCTAGTTCTGGCCCTAGGGAATTAGCTTGCTGCATACATGGATGGGAGCACATGTTATGCTCATTTAAGAGTGTCAGGAGCTGACACAGCAGCATGTACTATCATTCAGGTGAAGGGAGGGTTCAGGCTAAGAGACCAGAGCTTCTCTTGGGAGTCCCATTTTTCACTGTTCCTGTGTGAACTGGAAATGAAGCGGAGGGAAAAAAGCAAAACAGAATCAGACCCAATATTTCTTAACACATTTAATTTGGTCAAATAATAGGTCTTCTTCCTAAACACGTTGCAGTTTTCTGTACCTTGTCAGTTGAAAGAAGGGAAAGTAAATATTATCAGTGAGTGTCACAAATGTACCCTACCAGCTTGGTGCAATATTCAAAGAATGAGAACTGACAGTTCATCCTCTTTTGCTCTAATATGCTGAATCTAAATGCCCTAAAGTGAAGAAAGCTAGAATTTCAATTCAAAATTCAACACCCACATCCCTAAATTCAAGAGCATTTGGGATTAGTTTTAATGTTCATTCCTTACAGGGATAAAAAAAATTTGGTTTGAAGCCAGAAAAATCTGGGGTCCTCTCTCCTCCTTCCTACTGTTGTCTGGCAAATCAAACTCACGCCTAATCGTAGACTGCACCTGCAGAACATTAAAGGTAGGGAGTCTGCAATCCATTTTGAGTGATGCTCACCTTGCTATGATGGATGTCTCCCGACAGTGCAAACACAGTGAAAGGATAACATCTGTACTTTCCCATCACAGGACCCTGACAGCAGTCAGAGAGTAGGCATCCTGTGTCAGTCACTGACTGGGCTGCCCAGTCTGATCAGACTGTCTCTTTACGCCCATGTCTTGTAGAAGGGGGCTGTTGAGCAAACTCCTCTGAAGCTGTCTGTTCCCTGTCCCTCACTTTAACACTCTGCTGGAACGTGAGGTAGTGCTCCCTGTCTGCTCAAGAGGCATTACATAGCACTGGGATTCAGAGACTCTAAGCTAAAATACTAATTAAGGAGATGTTAATCATTGCCAGCCAGTATTCATAAGAAGGGCTCTTAGAAAAGGAAACATTTAATACATACGGAAAATATTAGAAATAATATTAAATATTAAATATTACCTGTAATGCTTTGCACAACTAAAAATAAGATGGAGTTAGCTACTAGAGATACTGTGGTTCTTCCTACACAGATATGTCTCTTTTCTTCCTCTACCTCTATTAATAGGATTGCAGCTGCAATATTCATTTACATAGCATTTATATTGCATTAAGACTAAAATAATTTAGTGCCCATGCAAATTCAATTCTCCATAAGTTTCTTTAAGAGGTGGTTTCTTGGTCTCTCCAGGATATAGATGATAATCTATTGCCTGGGCTCCAGAGCTGAGAAAGAAAGACCTCATCTCAGTCAATCCTTTCAATATCCTCCTCACTCACATTATCAAACTTCTTTAATTCCCCACGTTCTGACTGACATGTTAATCACTAATGATCCTTTACTTAACAATTAACACAGAAGTAGGACTGATGTTGGATTCATCAATAAAAGATCTCTTTTATCTATAGGATTTCACTTGAGAACCTGTATCACTTGCCTATACATGGATTAGTAGCACTACAAAATATTATTTTCTTCCAATAAACCCAGGTTAAATAAAATACGAATATCCACACAAGCATACAATCACCCCAGGTGCACCTGCCTGCATTCTCATCTGGAGAGGCAGAATTCCAGCTACAGTGAATAGAGAAGACTGTAATCTACAGAGGTCATAGCTAGTTAATCCTGCACACTGTCTGGTCCATTAAACAACTTCTGCTAGATCAAAATTCACTCATGGCATAGAAAGAAAGCCATTGTATGTATTTGAAGCGATGAATGTAGGGACAGAAGATTGAATTTACAGCAAATTCATTTGGGTTCTGCACTGCTCAAGTCTTTTTCTTGCAGTCTTTTTTTCCAGCACTTTGACTGGAAATGCTCCTGAAGTATGCGTATGTATGCCTTGAGGGAATAATCAACAAGAATCTTCCTCAGATAGTGCCAGAAAAAGCTAGCAAGCATGATGACCATCCTCCACCCTTGATTATTCTGAGTCTCATAGTTACGTGCCCCAGTCTTCTACATGTGGGTAGGGATGCACAATATTTCAATTAAGATCTGCCTTTAGCTGCTTTTTTTTCTTTTCTGCGGCACAAATTCAAGACCTTGGAATACCAAAGCATATAAACTACACAATTAGATCTCTTCCCATTTATCTACTCATCACCCCTGCTCTGACATTGAAAGAAATGCCTATTTTTGGAGCTGAGACATCTATTTGAATCTGAGCACTTAACACAGCAGGGTCATAGTCAGTAGCAGATACTCCCCAGGGACTCATTAGTACTTCCAAAACTGTGTATAAATGCAGCATGGATATATATATGCTCCTGTAGCTTGGAAATCTCAGTGTAACTGTAATGTACATAGAAGCCCCGAAAAGAAGTGGGCATCTTTGCAATCACACCCAAAGCAGGAAGATCTGTTTTCATTCATTATGAATTTTTTCAGCTGAAACAAGCTGAATCACAAAATTTGCTTTAACTACAGCTCATAACAAATCTTCCTCCATTCTTTGTCTACCAGGTGAAGCTTCAGGATGTCTGGGTAGGACCTGAACACATCTGTGTTCAAGTGAAATAGATTCATTGGTGCTGGAGTAATGTAAGTACTTCCTCTAAGCCATTAGTAAAACTACTTTCTAGGATGACCCACGCAGGACAAGCTACAGAGTGAGAAATTAACTGGAAGAGGCAGTTTATTTTAATTGTTGTTCATCTATTTCCTTTTTTCCCACACTGCTAAATAATAATGAAAAGCAAAACAGCCTGCTCAACTTTACCTCAGCCTACTACCAGTGCTACCACCAGTGCTGATGCGCTCAGCCTTGGCCAGCAGTGGATTCACAGGTCAGTTCATAACACATAGTCTCTGCTGCTTTTCCTCGTATGAGAGGGGATTCCTCATGCTCTTCTCCCGCTCTGGAGTGGTGGGGTGGGGTCCCTCCCACAGCAGACAGCCCTCCAAAAACTTCTACAATACAGGTCCAGCAGGGAGCCACAAGTCCTGCCTGCAAACTTGCTCCGGCGTGGACTCCTCTCTCTATAGGTCCTGCCAGGAGCTCCCAGCATAGGCTTCCCACAAGCTCAGAGTCTCCTTCAGGCATCCACCTGCTCCAGTGTGGGGTTCTCCATGGCGGCAGAAGGACTGCCTGACTCACCAGGGCCTGGAACAGGGGCTGAAGTGAAACTCCTCTCCAACACATGGGGCACCTCTTCGTCCTTCTTCACTGACCTGGGCACCTGCACAGCTGTTCCTCTCATATATTCTCACTCCTCTCTCTGGCTGGCACTGCTATTGCGCAGAAAACTTTTCCCCTTCTTAACTGTGTTATGCCAGAGGCGCTACCACAGTACAGATGGGGTCAGCCTTGGCCAGTCTGTCATGGAGCTGGCTGGCATGGACTCTGTGGACATGATGGAAGCTTCTGGAAGCTTCTCACTGAGCCATCCTACTATCAAAACCTGGTCACACAAACTTCTCCCCAGACACTTCTGTTGTTTCTGTGCTGTATTTTTTAACCTCATATGGATCTCAGATACACAAATATAACACATTACACTTTGACCTTCACTTAAACTGGGGTCTAAAAACTAGTTCACACGGAGACAGTTTATTAAGGTCGTGAGAAAGGATGGCAATGAGCTGGTTTACATTTAAACTGGACTAAAACCAGGGTCATGTATTTTTTTTCTTGGAAAGAAAGTGAGCTGTTGCAAAAGGTCTTGAGGAGAAAAGAAGTTACACGAAATGAAAAAAATATTTTGACTTTTCATCACTATGATGATCTTTATGGTTCAGAAGATTTAAGGGGTTTGCATGCTAGTTCTATGAAAACCTAGAGTTAATGGAGCACTTTAATATTTAACATCATATTTGTTTATTTGAATATTTTTACCCAGGTCAGCCTCATTATGTCTAATTATATTCATGTTTCAGCCCTAAATTATCAGCATGAGGATCAATTACAACACTACATTTTCCTTTTTAAAAAGAAGTTCATGGATAAGTGACAGAGTGCTGAAACAGTGAAATTTTTTTTCCAAAAAAATAACCTTTTCTGCAGCAGTCTCGCTGATAACTTTGTTAAATTATGGAAGATCTCACAATACCCATAAACTTCCATATAGGTCTCTTGTGCCTGCGCTGTCCTGGAATATTTGCACTTACTAGAACCAAGCTATGAAAAAAGGGCTCTTTCTCCCTCATTAATCTGGACTTACATTCAGAGAAAGACAAGTGTTCTCAGGTGGCTTGGTTTTTAAGTGACTACCTTGAATTACTGAAATCTATTCAAAAGTACCAACTATGTCTCTGAGAGCTGGGTCCTATTAAACTTTCCATTTTGGGCAACCTAAACTGGTTAAATCAAATCTCACATTAAAGCTAAATGTAGATGTATGTTAGGGACATTTGTTGCAACTGGAGGTAGGAAACATCAGCAATTCAGGGAAGTTTCCTTTCGCTTTCACAGGGTGCTTTCATCGTGCATATGCAGGTTTTTTTCTCCCAAGTACCGCGACTACTAAATTCACATCAAACTTGAGAATCAGGCAGCTGACTCCATGCTTCTTCCTCAGTGACAAAGATGTCTTTGGATGCTTGTGGAGGGTAACTCTAAACCTTTCTTCTTGTTTTTGACTTTGCATACAGCTGTTTTGTGGGTCACTGTGACCACACCACAGGTGTCACCAAGCAGGAGCAGAAATGGGGTATGACCCTGCAGCCTAGTGGGGTCCTCAGAGGAGAGCCACAGCCTGGCACCGTGCGTGTCCGCAGGTCACCAATGCCCCATAAGCTGATCTAGTGCCACACTGCTGGCTTATGGAAGAGGGTAGGAAATGAAGACAGTTGAGTTCTATAAACAGGAGGGCTAGAAGGTCCTCTTCCTCCACAGAATAAAAGCTAGAGTATATGAGTCTATCAGTAGAATTTAAAAAATCAGCTCTGACAAGAGATGGCAATACAACATTTGTTTCTTCTGGTAGATTTTTGCAATTCAGATTTAAGCTTGTGACACTTTTGTGTATGAGAAAGCTGTCAGAAGCATTTTAAGCATAGTTATTTTTCTCTTTCCTAGGCTGTGTTAAGGTTACCTGGGTTTGTATCTTGAGGAATTAAAGTAGAACATTTTGTATAGTTCTGAATTAGTTTTTAAATATTGTCTGTAAGACACAGCTTTATGCTGCAAACGTGATGATGAGGTAATGTTTATTAGTATTCACTTGATATAACCTAATTTATTCATTCCTTAATCACCCCTGAGAAATATGCACCCCTCCAAGTGAGATGACTAAACAGTATATATTGCTATCATACATTCTCCATGAGATTCCAAAAACATTAAATGCATGGGAAATATGTTTCCTCCACCAAGAGTAATCTGTGCAGTCAGGGAGACTGGTGTATTATACAGCAATTCAGTTCAGTGAAATATGCCTACATGACTCTTGATAGAGAACAAAGCTGGAATTTGCTGAAATGGTTGTATATGGTATGCACTTGCCTCACAACAGCAGGAAACTTTTAGCAGTACAGCAGCTCGTTCCAAAAGGTTTCTTTTCTTAAGCCAAGATGCAGCAAAGTTGGCAACTCGGCCCCATCCAAACTGGTGCTAGACAAGATGCAGAACCACAGGGTTTGGACAGATGTACCACTGACAGATGGTGCTGAGATTAGTCATTATCAATCAGCTTCAACTTGCATTTATTTCTCTGGTTCAATGCCAGTCAGTGATGAACTCTGACTGATAATGCCTTATTACAGGCTAATATTTATTAAGAATTGCTGACTCCCTAGAGGAAAAAGTGGAGGCACAGACCCCGCTCATAGGAAAGGACAGACATAGCAGACCAAGTTTGATTATTAGCACTAACACTGATGCTTACAGCTCCAGCATCAGCTCTGCCAGTGCCACTCTCTGTAGAGGGATCAAGTTGCATAGAAGTGGAAAGACCAGCTGCCATTTCTCTCAGAGGGATTTCCACCCAGTTAAGGCCAAAGTGTGCTTTTTGGGATAGCATAAGAGAGCATAAGTAGGCACTGATATCTAGAAATTCAAGACTGGCAATATTATTAGTACTATGTCCACTATGTCTCAGGAATAGAAAAAAGTACATGTATAAGTACATATACAGATACACATACATATGCCACTCTTTGTGTAGCATATGTGTATGTAGATGGGTCTGTATATTTACCCTGCATCTTCCTCCATAATACAATCTTATGAAGTGGTAGTTACAAAGCAGGACTGGATTCACTACATCATCTATGATCACCCATAAAATTTTAATATATTATTAAATTCATCCCCCAGCCCTAATCTAAAAGGTTGTAAGAAATATCTAAACATTAATACACTAGATTCAGCCTTGATTTACTCAGCTGAAGCTCACAACAAGACTCAAGTCTCTCCCTTAACATTAAGGGGATTGAAAAACTCATGCTAAAAAAAAAAAGACGGTTGTCCTTACAGTCTGACTAGTATCTACAAATTATATTAAATTCCTCTAGAGAAAAAAATGAAATTATGCTATGAGCAGTAGACAACATCCCATGTTCATTGTTAAGGCGTCATGGAAAACTTTTCTAAAATCTTCACTGCTGATATTGACTGGAGGAAAAGTAAAGCTATAATAGATAGCTCATCTAACAAAACTGTCCTAGCATGTCTTTTATTTGATAAGGATTAAAAGAAAATTACTGCATAATGCAATCTACCCAAGTCAGCACAGTAGTAAGAGGAGTCATTTTATCAACAGGATTAAGTTTCACAATAGAATAATCCATAATGGAAGTTACAGAAATGGAGCAAAAGAGAGAGCTGAAATGGTTGCTCTTTTTCCCCTAGAGTTATAAGAAGATGATCTAATGCAATGTTTTTATAAGCAGAGATGTCTCCCAAAGCATTCCCTAGGATCATTTCTTTTATATTTAATGAATTTCAGGAAGTGAGGAAAGTTGATGTTTGATGTTTAATGTAGTCCCTGAAGAGCAGAATAAAGCCATGAAGATATTCTATGTATCTTATTTTACAGCTGCCAGATATTCTATTTTTTTCTTGAAGAAAGACTCTCCAGCAATTTATGAATGCAGTTAAATGTTCAGACATTTCAGTGCAGGAGAGGTTTTACCTGTGCAACTAAGAATATAGGGAATTTATAAATCCCAGGTTCTTAGCAGAAACCTGCCTCCAAAGCAGTGCTTGTGAACTGATTCCTCCCCTGCAGATAGCTAGGGTTTGATCACAAAATCCTCCCAAACTCATTTCATACCAAGACTCTCCAGTGTAGGCTGGGCAGAGTCCAGCTTCCTCTCCCAGGATGGGAGAGTCTTTCAGCAGGGGAGCCACAGTGGGATGCTGCAGGCTGTGTTGGGAGGTGAAGTTCAGTAGGACAGGAGAGAACACCACCCAGCTGCACCTCCTGTGAGGCAGCACCCAAGAATCAAGTAATTTCTAACACAGGAATTCCTCTACAAGCTAGGAAGCACAGGTGCATTCAGAATCCCTGTAGGTGCTCATGGCACCTCCATAGGTATTTCTCAAGGCTAATGGAATCTAAGTTTAAAAAAAACCAAAAAACTACCCACCTTTAAAAATAATTACCTACTCAGAGTTCATTTTTCAGTGGAACATAGTAGATTTTAGCAATTTGTTGGTCAGGAAAACACGAACTAACTAACTTTTCAGTGAGAAATACAGAGAAGGAAGGTAACATCCTTTCATTTCTTTTTCTTAAATTCACAAACAGGATTTCAAGTAAATAATCAGCTAGTAGAAAAAGAAAATATTTGAAACATTTTAATTCACTGACAATCATGAGAAAATAATCTCCAGCATCTGATGTGTTATAAACTGCTTTATGTGCAAAATATCAGATGGGGTCATGTTGTACTTTATAGTTGAAACAGAAGCTCAGCTGATTACCGACACTGTTATTTTGGGGAAACTTCTTATTTACCAAAGCAGTTTTCCTGATGATTTCTAAAACCTCACACTGGCTAATGCAATTTGGAATAAAAAATAATTGAATTGATGCCAGAGAAACATACCTGAAAAAAGATTCATCCCTTAAATAATAGAGGTCTGAACTTGCAGCACTGACATAGATAAATAGGTTGCCTAGTAGGTTGTTTACTGTGCTATTGGACCTGGAGCATGATAAAGTAAGTGGAAAAGGGACTGCATAAGCTTTATCTCCATAACAACCAAGAAAAGAACGATTACAAAAGAGCATGAAAAAGCCACCTTCACAAAACAGGCTTTAACCTTAGAGCAATGGGAGCAGCACAGCACACTATACTGCTGATATCTAAATAAGAAAAGATAGTCTTGGCTCAAAACTATTGCATCTCACAACAAGCTGGGTGCTGTGATTGAAATAATAAAAAGTGCAAAGCTATCTAATACATCAGCCATATGGAACAATAAATTATTTTAGAGGAATTGAATTATGATCAGTATGTTACAGAGGAAGGAAAGGTAGCATGGCATTAAAGTGACTTTCAGAAGAAAAGTGACTTTCAGACTTTATACAAAGAAATCATTCACACAATACTTTCCTTTAGCATGTTTCAGGGGCATTAAGGCTTGCATGTTTCAGGGCATTAAGCCATTTTAAAATTAGTTTTTCTTTGTTTTCCACAAGTTTCATTATCTGAAAAGCTCTTCACTGTAGTTTGACCTAACTGAGTGAGTTCTTTTAGGCTTTACAAGAAAGACAGCATTCAAATACAGCCTTCACAGAAAACTCCTGGCTGAATAAAAAAAGAGACAGACTTTTGAAATCAAGAAGTCATTGGGAAGGTAGACTCACAACCTGAACCTTTTCCTACTCAAAACATTATTGAAACTCCTGCTGGCTTTAATGAGCATTGGATCAAAACCTTGGTTTTCTCTTTGACTACGAATTAAGCTCTTTGATGTTAAACTACTTTTAAGGGGAAACTACAGCTTTAATGTTCAGGCCTTCAGAAACACAATGTCTAGAAGAACCTCACTTTGACCAAAATACCTGGGGACATTTTTATTGTACCCCCAGGTACAATAAGTTATCAATGGAAATAGTGCAGACATGCTACTGGTATATGTAGCCATGCAGAATGGGAACAGCTACCCTGGCTGCTATTAACAATTTAAGTTAGCTCTTCCCTTCTCTTGCAACCCACAAACTTTTTGCATAGTCTCTCTTGCACAGTGTCATTTCAGTGGGTTAGAGGCATAATGACAATTACATTCCCTTGAAGAATTTAGAAGCTCTTTTATCTGTGACTTTCCATTTACATGGAAAGAAAAAAACCTAACCTGAAATGGCCATTTGGTTTGGATATTTTCCTTAGGCTGTTTAATGCTTGAAATACAGAGGGATTTTTTTTTTTCTTTCTTGGTCAAATAAGTGTTCTAGTAAACAAGCATTGATGGCACAGATTTTCATACAAACGCAAATAAGTCTGGAGAAAAAAAGGCAATTTTCAATAGTAAAGCACTTTATTAAAAACAATTCAAGTGTCTCTAGAAAGAAATCCATACCCATGCAGCAGATCCCCTATCCCTGCCCTTCCTACCTTGGACCCAGCCTATGGTAGAGAGCAGTCCTTGTGCCTATGGCAGCCACAGCACAACACAGCAAGGGATGATGCTTGCCTCAGTTTCCTTACACATGTCTAGTGCCATTCCACAAAACAAAAATCTTGCCTGAACTGAGCATATTTATTCCATTATTAACCTACCTACCACTAACCTACCTACATGAACAACTTTCACAAAGACTTTCAGTCCAAATACCAATTAAATTTTTCTAGGCAGACATGCTGCAGATATCTGTACAATGCAAACAAACTACAACAGCTGCAAGTAGCAAATATGTGTGCAAGATTTATTCAAGCACTAGTCATTCAAGAATAGTTGGGTTTTTTTTTTTCCTTACTGCCATATGTTTCAATCAAGTCATAATTTCATTATTATCTGTGCCAAAATATTGGAATTGCAAAATTCTTTCTCCCGAACAATGCATGAGAAATACAGTTGCAAAAGACCTGTCAAGGCTGATGTGTCATATTTACTCTTTCAGTAATAGTTTTACACTTGTAACTTCAAATGTATTTTCATCAATTTTGTCCTTTTTTGTTTTCTTTTTTTTTTTTCATGCTATGATCACTGAGTATATGACACTAATCAGAGGAAAATTAAAAACTAATGTTTAGCAGATGCAGGTGTAAAGATGCTAAGCTATGCCTCTGCAGCAAACCAGCCTATTCAGGTATTCATGCTGAAATACAACCTACCAAATTAACTCTGCACCAAGAATGCTGGAAGTCGCTGGTTTTCAGTAAAAGACCACAGTGCCTTATAAATCCCACACAACTAGAAGTTTTACTTCTCACTCTGGGAAGAAGTGGATTCAGACACTTGTCATGACCAAAAATTAGCAGAAGGATTTACTATGTAAAATCTTCCCCTGCCATTTCTAGCAGATTTCAAAAGATTTATTCCCAAATCAGTTTTTCATGAACTTACTCTGAGGTACTCTTACTGCATTGGGAATTATCACAATAGCACTAGTTAAGTTTGTTATTCAGAACACCTTAGTCTTTCCTTTTGGTATATCTGACAATCAAGTTTTAGACCAAACCTTACCAGCACATACAGTATCTAATTATAAAGTGTTATATCCATTAGTAGGATTCTTTAGGAAAATTGAATCCCCTTCCTAGGTACATGCATATTCATCCTATATAGCATTCACAAACAATTTTCATTAAAGCAATAATTATTTTTTTTTTTTGCAATCTAGTGTGCAAATCCTACTTAAAAAGCTTACACAGGGTTGATGATGAGTAATATTTAAGATATAACTAATATCTGATAGATTATCTCATTTGCTTCCACAAGAGAATTCTTAACTTTTCCTGGAAGATTAATGTCATAAGTGAGCATCTGTGCTGATTTTGGCTGTGCTAGATTTAATTTTCTTCATAGTATCTAGTATGGGGCTTAGTTTTGGATTAGTGCTGGAAACATTGTTGATAACACAGAGATGTTCCAGCTGTTGCTGAGCAGAGCTTACACCGAGTCAAGGCCTTTTCTACCTCTTAGCCCACCCCACCACTGAGGAGCCTGAGGGTGCTCAAGCACTTGTGAGGGAACACAGCCAGGACAGCTGGCCCCAACTGACCACAGGGAAATCCCAAACCATGTGGTGTCACATTCAGCATATAGACCTGGGGGGAGGAGAAGGAAGGGAGGGATGTTCAGAGTGATGGCGTTTGGCTTTCCCAGTCACTGTTAGAGCTCCCTGATGAAGCTCTGCTTTCCTAGGGATGGCTGAACACCTGCCTGCCCATGGCAAGTGGCAAATGGATTCCTTGTTTTGCTTTGCTTGCGTGTCCAGCTTTTGCTTTGCCTGTTAAAATGTTTCTATCTCAACCCATGGATTTTCTCACTTTTTCTCTTCTGATTCTCTCCCCCATCCCTCTGCAAAGAGACTGAGCAAGCACCTGCATGGGGCTGCTGTCTGAGGTTAAACTACAAGAGCATCATATACCTGGATAGATACACATGCAGGGTATGTCAGTATTCAGCTAGTTATTCAGCTGTGACCTAATGAAAGCTCTCTCTCAACCTGCGACACTGGGAATGAAGTCAGTGATACAACTTCTACATGTTCTTCTGAGGTAAGCCAAAAGTCTGCTAGGGTAAACCTCATTTGCACAAACTCCACCACTATCCCTTGTTTCATACAGGCAGATAGATAGTGATAGGACAAGCATAAATGGTTTTAAACTAAAAGATAATAGATTTTGGTTAGAAGTCAGGAAGAAATTCTTCACTAAGAGAGGGTGAGGCACTGGAGCAGAGTAGTTGATAGGGCCTTGGGTAACTTGATCTAGTGGACGGCATTCCTCTAGGGCAGGGATAATTTTAAGGTTCCTTCCAACACAAATCAGTCAAGGATTCTATGATTCTATGATTATTAGCACTGCACCCAGAGTTAGAGGATCAAGTCTTCAACTTAAATTTAAATTAATGGGCAAACTTGTAGTGCAACTGCCCCTTCTTTTGTTTAAGATTTGAGTGTGTACAAAACAATACTTGACGTTCATTTCATATCTGTTCAGCTACTTGTGTTTTTCAGAACACTTCAATATATTAGAGAAGAGGTTAAGAGCTCCATATCTGAACAGTTTATTTCAATTGTCTCTTCATGCAGAGTACAGATACATTAGCGTGTAGTGGTTTGAATTTGCCAATTTTAATTTTCCTAATTTTTGTTATGAGATAGGAACAAAAACAAGGCAGGCCTAGAACTTAAAAGTTGTAAAGAAAACCTTTATTAACAAGCCTTAAAGAATAATAAGATTCAGAATAAAACCTACAGACCACCTCTCCTCCCCTCTCCCACAGCCTCTTCTCCTTCTCAACAACATGCAGAAACACTCCAGTCAGTTACCAGCTTAAGAATAGCGCTTTTCAGTTCACTTTAGGGAGAGAAGTCTCCCCTTGTCATGCTATAGGGACTTATCCACAAGGAAGGAAAAACAGTTGTCTTGTGGCTTCACTTCTCACTAGTAGCAGCCGCCCAGGAATCTGCAATCGTGAAACTCCTCCCACCTCCACCGCCTTCCCACAGGTGTGCTTCTGGCCATGTCAGACTCATGGATATTACTTTTAAGGATGAGCTGTTCAAAAGCAAAGGTTCTCCTCATCTACCTTTAAAGTCATCTCCATCTCTGGGAATAGAGGTCCTCTTTTTCTTCCCTCAGGGCAAAGGGTCTTCATCACTCTCCTCTCTCTGTTCGTACCTCTTATAAAATCATCTGTTTGGACACTGCACGTGCCTTTGCTCATGTTCTACAATGTTGAACACTCCACCTCCCCATGTTTTTCTCCATGGTTTAAAGGGATCTTTAATGTATTACAGTCCATCCCCATAGCTTACAAAAGAATTTTCAGCCTTTTACAGCATCTCCTCTTTCTCCTTCCATCTGG
>VXBQ01002750.1:199412-225009 GCA_013400175.1 Phainopepla nitens
GGGGCCCGGCCCTGTCCCCGCCAGGCCCGCAGGCCTGCAGAGCAGCAGGCCGGGCTCGAGCCCCGTTACCTGCTCACAGGCCAGAAGAGAAAAGGAAAGTCCCCAGGGTTTTCTCTCTTCAAAATGTGAATTCACAGAGGCAGACCAAGTCCTCCAATTGGTTTCCCACGCTGTCAACAACCAAACCAGCCTCCAATTGGTCCCAGCAAGTCACAGAGGAAGTTCGCAGGGAGAAAACTTCCATGGGTGCCCTTTTCTCTCCCTACAGAAGTGCCAATTAATACCAAACCAGCACATAGGGCAAAATGTTTTAGCCTCCTATAACTTAATTTACTATAATTTTACTGGCCTCAGTACTATAATCTTAAATTCATGTTGTACGTGTTGCACTGTTGACCGTGTTTCTCCATTACTGCTATGCTCAGTACTGCCCAAATTCAAAACAAAAGCTGTTTCCTTATTCGTGAACCTGCAATCTAAACAATCCACGCACTTGACATGGCTTTAGTGATCAACATTAACAGGCTAACTTTGTTTCAGAAGCCTTTCTGAACCCTCATTTGAATCTGACTTAGCTATGAGGAAAATAAGTAGGGCCAAATTACATATATGATTAAGAACTGAGAGCAAGAAGATTTCATAAAGCTAAATCAGCTCAGTTCACATCCTGAAGAGCTTTGCAAAGGCAAATATCTCTTCTCAGGCAATCAGGTTTTGAACAACTTGGTGACTAGCCTGCACTCAACAGGAATTTCACAATGTCTGCAGATAGCTCATTATTTCCTGCAAACTTACTTCCTCGTCCTTATCTCTTTATATAAAAAGGTTTAAGATCCTTTTGAAGGTAAGCAAGCATAAATAGGCTCAAAAGATTAAATACCAGAGGAAATTTTTTCCAAGGCACAAAGAAAAGTTAAGTACTTATCTCTATTCATGTTTGTCTTTAATGACTCTTGCCAGGAACCAGTGCAATGACATTTACAGCAGCAGAACTGTGGCATGGTGCTACTTCACGGCAGCCTGAGCTTCAGAGATGGAATTGAAGTAACACGGTAGGGGCAGACAGATGGAGGAATGGCAGCTCCTTTCTCAGCATCTCAGCTCTGGGAAGTCATTCCTGTCTGTAGCTACTTCTAGAGTGGCTGCATGAAAATAACACCATTGGGATACTACTGGCATGCTGTAATCCTGCTGTAGTGTAATACTGGATCGGCTAGAAATATCCCAGACTGATCTTGTCTCCTGACAGTCAGGAGAGTGAATGCCACTGTGTTTCTTGTGCTGAGTTACAGCTCAGATGAGTCAATTTGCAGTTCAATACAAGAATGAGGCAAAGTCACACAGTGATGAGCAGCAAGAAATAACACCCTGTTCCCCTTCTATCTAGGCAGTGAGGTACTTTGACTTTCCCAGGGAGCCAACATCGCCCTCTCTGCTGCTGTAGTTTACCCATTCACATCTCCTTTTTCTTTTCTCCCTCTTCACTAAAAGAACTACATCAGGTTTTCCTCTCCCTCTGAGAACAAAAAAAAAATTTTATTTACCCCCTTATTCTGGATTAAAAACCTGTACAAACACCAACAACTAGAACTGCTGATCTCATGCTCAGGACCTGTGCATGCTTCCTACACAACTGGCAAAAGCTGCGGTTTTAGGCTCTTAAATTACCCACATACCTCTTGAGGGTTCAGTCAGGTTACGATATTTATGTTCCCTAATGGTCTTCTGAAGACCTCATGTTCTACCCTCTTCCCCAGGAGGAGCAGTTGGATGTGGAAGCTGGGCTGCTGCACTATGCTCTTTTTACGTCACAATTCTGCAAGACACAGGCTGTGCTTCTTCAGCAAAAACTGCACCAAAGAGAGGGTTTCATACTGTTTTGTAATTTAAACATCAGATTTCCCTTTCAATTATATTTGTTTTCCTACCTTCTAATTACATCTGTCTAGAAATACTTTTGTTCTGCTTTCATCTGCTCTACCACTGCATTGTCCTGGGTAAGCCAATAAGCCTGTCAGCCTAATAATCTAGATACTGGTAAGGTAAGTCTGTGTGTGGAGAAATATAAGGATATTGGCAAAGAAATTACTGTCTGCAAGAAAATTCTATGAGATAAGTTCTGTTTTGGCAACAACCAGATGAATGGTATCTCAGTCTTTGTTTTACTGAATCTGGAGAGACAGGAGGAGGGGAGTGGAACTGGCACATAACGTAGCAAGAGACAAGACTGCTAAAAAGGGATTAACTTTATCTGAGAGACAGTGAGAGAGGTCAAAGGAGACTGAAATGCCTTCAGAGGCCTTGATCATCAGCAAGCGCTTAGCAATCTAATAACTCCTCACCCATAAATGACTAGTTCGTTTTGAATCTTAAGTAACTGGACATCATTAATTCATGCCCAATCATAATATTTAAATAAAATATAACTATTCACATATTTGAACAATTGTGTATGATGTTCAAAGACCAGAATTTAGAGGAATACAAAGTTTCTAGAGCTGTATCATATGTGACTTTGTTAATTAGCAGCATTTATAGAATGTATATTCATGAAGCAACACCATTCTGCTAGTCATGTGGTTTTGTACATTGTGGTAGTCGCAATACAAGATTAGAGAAAATAGTCACTGAAACATAGGATACAACATAGGGTACAAGATTAATATATTCAGTTGGAACAGTAGTTCATTTTTGAAGCTGAAGCCACTTCATCACTCGATGGTTTGGACTGCAGAGTGTCATCTTTGTGTGAAGTCAGTGAACATATGTATTGCCTGCTTTAAACACCTCCAGCACACAGACACTACAGAGCCAGAAAAAGAAAGATGGATAGATGGATGGATGGATAGATAGATAGATAGATAGATAGATAGATAGATAGATAGATAGATAGATAGATAGATAGATAGATAGATAGATAGATAGATAGACAGATAGACAGACAGATAGATGGCAGTGTTCAGCTCTACATGGATTTTGTTGATGTTGAGATGTTCAGCACTTTCCTAAACCTTTTGCTTCCAGAGCTGCCACCTTACCTGAGAATCTTTAGTTTCATTAGGAAATCATAAACTTTTGTTCTCAAGAGTTCAGAGAAAAGTTTAGGAATTGCAACTGTCGTGACTTCAAAACTAATTTCATTTATTGGCAACTTCCCCTTTGATTTTTAATGCTTTAAGCTAGCATCTTCTAACTATTTTCTCTAATGATGGTGACCTAGAATCATCTGTGCCAAGATTGATTTTGACAGAAAATCGAATTGACACCAATGACATGCAAATATTTATATGTCTATGTCTAAATTTATCTCTGTATATTTTATATAAATGTGTAGTATGCAAAATGTGGTTGCATGCGTAAATTAGCTTATAGCTGATGAGGTAGTTATCCTAGCCTTGATTCAATACTAACACTATTCAGTGAGAACAGCAGCATTTAAAATACTTGCAGAAATGATATGTGCTAGATTTGAACAAAACCACCAAAATTTAACCCCAAACAAAACCAAACCGTACAGGACATTCTAGCCCTGACTGTTTATTTTACTTTTATTCTCTGAAATACAACCTTTTGATGGTTCATTTATTAACAATCTTGTGCATATCATGAGAAGTTCAAAGGTTCCCAGTTTTCATCTGAAAAATTAACCATTAGAACCAGATTTAATATATGGCTGGGAAATGAGTTTCTGTGCTCCTTCTCTTTCTCTCTTGTACATGCATGTACCACATGAATCCTGTGCATTGTCTATAAACCAATCAAGGAAATTCTAAATTATGAAGCTGAAATGATTTCTAGACATCAGGCTATTGATGATTAGTGATTAATTAATTTTGATATCTACTTTGCTTGAAAATAGAAGCAAGCCTGTATGCTTTATTTATCTTTTTTCACCTGGACAAACTGATCTGAATTTCAGAACATTAACAAACTTTATTATAATAAAAAACTTGATATTTCAAAGGCAATGGAAAATACAACTTAACAGGGGAAAAAAGGCCTTTCTTAAAGTGAATAGCTGACATAAGAGTCAGATGTTGCTAGCAAAATACATTTAATAGAAACTCAGTTTAGTTTTGAATACAAGAGAGAATTGATGGTGAACATTCTTGATGAGTCATACATGTTTTTCATTAAATAAAGGTCTTGTGCATTTGAATGACTATGTGTTTTTCATTTCTCAAGCCTCTTGATATAAAAATATATATATCATATATATCTTCAAGTCCAGATGGGCCAGACTAGAGTCACTTGAGCCTCTGGCAATGGCAAGTCTCCATAAAACTGCTCTCCTTCCTTTCTAGGAGACAAAGAATAGCTGATATGTTATTGCTTCCAAATGGTCCAGCACTTGGTCCTAGGCTACTCTGTTCAGTCATGGAAAGGCACAGACACACAGCACCTCTTCTGATTTCATTCAGCCAGGACCTGTGGATGATGAATTGATGTGGCCTACATGGGGCAGAAGGTGTCAAAGAATGCAACCTGACCCTATGTTTTCAGCAAATTGAACTGACATGGCCACATAAATTCAGATTTCATATAAGAAAGATTTTTTGCTGCCTATGCTGTCATCTGTGATGAAGATAACATCAAAGGAGACCAGATCCAGTATTGACAAGTGTGACTAATCAGTGAGCACCTTGAGTCCATGGCATCCCTTGTTCCTACTAGCACTGTTGTGCTCAATTTACACCACAGACAAGGAAAGGGCACAGAGATCTCATCTTTGGAAATTTTTCATGCTGGGTGATGCCTGTGTCCAATTAGTTTTTCTGGGAAAAGATGCAGTCATTTCTAATAGTGAGAGCAGATGCAGTATACAGCTTTACCTGCGTGATTCCTGGCAGCCTTACTGGAAGCCTCTGCTGACCTCATGCTTCCAAGGTGGCAGCTGACATCAATCAGAACAGTTAATTCATAAGGGTGACATGAAATTTTATCAAACCTCTGAAAACTTACGCAAATTCAGCCAAGTGATAAATCACTGGAAAACTTCCAATCCAAGTATTTATTTTTTGGCTCAATTTCTTGTCTCTGATGGTGACCAGTATCTTGAGGAAAAGTATGAGAAAAGGGTAAGACTGTGGTACTCCTTCTTGGCATTCATCCAAGCTTTTGCTGAGACATTAAGTTTAGGAAGTGATCCTGATGCACTCTTGATTTCTGAAAAGCAATTGCATGTGCTTTGTGGGGTCACCTAAGTTCTTGCAAATGAAAAATTTGAAGGAATAATTTCTTTTTTTACAAAATTGGAAGAGTTGAAAAGAGCTAAAGCAAACGTAAGAAAAAGAGGGGGAAGGGGAAGTAGAAGAAAAAATATAAAATATAATTTTCTCACAGGATCACTTATCACATAGTTAATGACTATAAGCTTTCACAAGGAAAAAATAAATTTTCTACATACAAACTATTAGCAGTTGTTTTCCAATTATCATGTAACGAAAAGAGCATTTCTTAATAAGCAAACACAGTAACTGACCAGAAGTTAATACAAAAAACATTAAGTGGTACACAGAAGAAAGGCAATTAAAATAATATGTTTTACTTTGGTAATTTATAATGACTGTAAAATTTAAAAAAACTAGGAGAATTTTTAATGCAAATTGCATTGGATACCAATTTTTTAATATATCTACAGTTTTGAAATGAAAAAAAAACCAACAACAAAAACAAACAAACAAACAAAAAAACCCCCCCAAAAAAAACCAACCAAACAATTTATTTTTAAGCAAATAAAGAATGAAAAATCAGACTTTCTTTCTCTAAATTTCTCTTTGGGTCCTCTCAAAATATATGAGCATGTAAGAGAACATCTCTGATGTTTTTCTTCAAATGCCAGATTACAATTTGACTCATGTTGCATACAACAGCGTACAATGACAACACATATATAACAGCTCTATGTAACAAACAGTAAGAAAAAGGTAGAGATTGTTCTATAATTCCATTTTGATGATGTATTTTCTTCTTTTGTGAATGTAAGGTCAATCAATGCCATTATGATTTAATAACACATATGGATCACCCTTGTGATACAGAGAAAAGAAATGCCTTCTTCATATATAAAGGTCAATTATGCCTTGAAGGCTTGTAGAAGTCAATGTAACAGTGATAATGAAAGGTTACCATTTAGATGAACTCTAGCTATATGAAGCAATATCCAATAGTGAAAACTTGAGAAGTGCTCCAGACAAACCCAACAGTTATAACTCTAATAAAAAGGTCGTTCCAAGTAGTTTATCCAACATTTAAAAAATTATTAAAAATTTTGTGTTTGAGATTAATTCTTAAGTCTGCTCAGAGAGATAACCAAAATATAAATTTATTAAAAGGCCATTTAGTCTCATACCCATAAACGACTGCATATTTTAACTGGAATTAGAAATGGTCACCTGATCTCATATTCAGTAAATAAGTTGAAAGTAATTTTCTTGTTAAACTGGTGCCCACTAATGTTACTGCGGATAGGAGTCTGACAGTATTTTCATCATGTAATCTTATTTTCAGAGATTTAATGCAAATTGGCTGTCAAATCCAGTTCATTGTTGAAATAAGAAATACAGTGACTCAGAGCAGTGAATTTGCCTTTATACAAGGAAAGAAAAGAAACCTTGTGTTTAACAATGTTTTGGTTAAGACATGCAAACTAAAATTTTTAAAAGGAAAGATTAGTTATGAAGTAGACATTTAAACTCACCTAAGTTTGCAGGACCTTGTACTGGTTGGGTTAAATTATGCTTTTAATTTAATGACAACTACATTATAGAGCAGTTCTCATTTAGTAAACATTCTAATCATGTAGGTAACTTAAAATGCTCAAATATTCCTAGTATGCTAAAGGCAATAAATATATATCATACATATAAACAATTATCAGAACAGAGAGAAAAACCCTCAAGTGTACCTTGGAGAGCAGGTACCAAGAATATAAAAAAGATCCTCAAGGCCATATGAATAAGGAACTATTTATGCTTAAGAAATAAGGTATTTGGCTGCAATGTCTGACTGACTCTCTCCACATCTTCCTCCAGTTGGGGTCCTGTGAAGCTGATTCTTTTCTTGCAAATATGTCCACAAGAGACAGCAAGAGAGATTTCTTTGAGAGTTGAGCCAGCTTGAACACTTCCCTGGGAGAGGGTTTCAAATTTCTTTCCTCAATCACATCACAGTTACAATCTAAGTCTTTCCACTTAATACTGCTCCACTTCATACAATGGCAACATATTCATTCAGTTATTGTCAAAGCTAAATATTGAAGAGAAGTTAGAGAGTCTTGTTGACTTTTCCAGGTAGGATTTAGGTGTGATCATCAAATCACTTTACATCACTTCATTTAATTGAATTTTTTCAGGTACAAAAATATTTTACAAACAGGTTAGACATCAGGTCAAATATAAAACAACTATTTGTTAATAAACACAAAAATCTTCTAAAATTAATGAGCTCATCACTCCAGTAAAATATGTTTGCTGAACCAGTAGGTATCAGTTTGTTGGAGAAGATCTGTCTTCCACTGCTCCCAAGAGCAGATCCTCCATGCTACTGACTTGCCATCTTCCAAATCCATGGAGCTTTTTCCTTCAGAAAACATCTATCTTTCCAAGGTGAGGTTTCTCCTCCTGAACCCTTGACCTGCCAATGAGCCCAGTCTCAACAACCTTTCTGCCTTTTTTTGTTGTGCATGGCATGACTTCATGGTCTTTCTTACACCACTTCCTCACTTCACAATCACAATCACCGAATTTCAGTCACAGAATCATAGGATGGATAAAACTGGAAGGGATGACAGAGGGTCATCCAGTCTGTTGTCCCTTTTCAAGCAGGGTCATCCCAGAGCATGTGGCACATGATTGTGTCTGCATGGTTCTTGAATATCTACAGCGAGGGAGACTACACAACCTCTCTGGACAATCTGTTCCAGTGCTCAGTCAGAGCACAGTAAAGTTCTTCCTCATCTTCAGGCGGAACTTTCTGTATATCAATTTCTGCCCATTGCCTCTTGTCCCATTGCCTGGCATTACCAAGGAAACCTGGCTCTATCCTTTTGACACCCTCCCTTCAGGTACTGACTTTCATCTATGAGGTTCCCTCTCAGCTGTCACTCCTCAAGGCTGAACAGGCCCAGCCTCCTCAACCTTTCCTTATAACAGAGATGCTCCAGCCCCTTGCTCATCTTTGTTGAGCTCCATTGGACCTGCTCCAGGAGCCCAGAAGTGGACACCGAGCTCTAGATGTGGCCTCAACAGGGCTGAGTAGAAGGGCAGGATCACCACCCTTGTCCTGCTGCCAACGTTCTTCCTAATGCACCCCAGGACATGCCAGCAGGACTCCTCCTAGCTACGTGTTATCAGTGAGCTTGCTGAGAAGGCATCTGCCCCTTCATCCAAGTCATTGATGAATAATTTTTTAAAAAACTGGACCCAGTAGTGAATCTTGGGGGACTCTGTTAGTGACAGGCACCCAATTAGTCTTTGTGCCACTGATTACGACTTTCGAGATTTGCTGCTCAGCCAGTTCTCAATCCACCTCACTGTCAGCTCATTCTGTCCACACTTCCTGACTTTGCCTATGAGGATATTGTGAGAGATAAATGCTGAAAGCCTTACTGAAGTCGAGACAGACAATATCACTGCTTTTCCCTCATCCATCCAGGTAGTTGTTTCATCATAGTAGGTGATCAGGTTGCTCAAGCATGATTTACCTTTAGTGAATCCATGCAGACTATGCCTGATCACCTTGCCATCGACATGGCTGGAGATGGCCTCCTCAGAAGGACTTCCTCAGAAGTCTGAGCCAAATGTCCTAGAGTGACTTTATGATGTTTATGCATATGCATTGTATCAGAGCTGGACCTTGAATTCTTGGTCAAAAAAGCTGAATCTCAGGATAATAATAAGGTTATGGTCCCCCAGGACTGTGGGATGACAAAATTCAGGTTCCTCTTTGATGAATATTATTGAACTGGAAGAGCTACAGTAAAAGAGGATGTGAAAGCACTGTCCTGGAATAACTAAAAACTAATGGTTAATTTTTATGCATCCTCTTGGAAATAGAAAAGCTAAAAACCTTAGAGAAAAACTAAGATAAGCAAGGATGTGAAACCCCATGCTGCGACTCTGACACTCTTTGCTTCTTCCTCTCAACTAGGCACTTTCACTTTAAGTCTGAGGGACTGCAGCACACTGAGAGCTAGTTAATATGGAAAAGAATCTCTTTAAGTGTCTATGTGCCTGCCCACAAACAAGGTTCAGGCAGTGACACTGTAAGGCAGCACAACACTGCTTCTGCAAGCATTAGAAGCACAGTACTTTGAACAAAATGCATTAAAGGTCCTGAGACCTGAAAGGATGCTGAAACCTGAAAGTTTTTCATTTATCATTCTAAATAAATTACATAAAAGATACCCAGCATGATAGATCTTTCTTTTGTATTTACTTGGACCTACCAATGTGTTAATTCATTAATTACACCAAGAATGGCTGACCGAGTCTATTTGTGAGGGTGGAAGTCTTCATTTTCTTCTTGTCAGGCAATGAAAGCTTTCGTTTCAAAAAGATAAAGGCAGCTTTGGGTCCATTCAGAAACTTAACTATAGTGCCTGAGGCACAATAAAATGAAAAATATAGTGCCTGTAGAGGATGAAAGGTGACTGTAGTGGAACAAGGATTATAGTCAGAAACATAAACTCATGAAGTCCATCTTGAACTTTTCCTTAGACACCTATCACCTGCTCCTTTAGTATATTCAGTCCTTTATCTAGAGTACTCAAGTGATAAAATCAGGGCAGTGGATATAAAGGACCCTTTCATTTTCAGTATTCATGTTGCATTCTGAGGCAATGATTTAGATCCAAATTCTATTTACAGCTAGGGAAAATATCTTTCATAAAGAAGTCATTGTAAATTTTGGCAATTTTTGCATTG
Organism: Phainopepla nitens; assembly: GCA_013400175.1. NCBI lineage: Eukaryota > Metazoa > Chordata > Aves > Passeriformes > Bombycillidae > Phainopepla > Phainopepla nitens. The sequence continues at coordinate 209,339 of VXBQ01002750.1, forward strand.
CTTATTCACAGTCCTTTATTAAGCCAGCTCTATAAATGGCTAAACAATATCATATGAATAGCATTCATTTCAGATTTTCTGCCTTTTTTTCAATTAATAATTATCTATCTTGACATTTTCTAGTTGCTCAAACAGCCATTATTCTCAGACATACATGTATACCACTACTAATACTACATCTGAAATATGCTGGAAATCCAAAATATCCAAGAATATATTTTCAAGCAATTCAGAGACTTTGCACCATGCAACGCCTGACGTTTCACAAGAACCAAGCTGCTAAATCCACAACTCCTGTATGATCTCCCAGAGTATAAAAGAGAGAGGCATCCTTTGTATCTAATCCAGTGTTAACCTTCATTCTCTCCCTTTTTCATCGTGGACCTCAGTAAATCCTCTCAGTTCCCTAGCTCATAGGCCTGGCTTGAAGAGCTCGTGTTTAATGCCATCACCACATAAAGTCCCCATAAATCCTCTCAGTGGACTAGGTATCTATGAAATGTGCTGCAGGCTGTATTATATTCCCCATTTTGAAAATGTAGAGGCAAATGCTTAAAGAGTGCTGTGATTAAGGTGGGTATTTTGATTACCAGTGACCTGGAGGACACAGGTGTCACGATTTATGTTACTTCAGGGAGCAGCCAGACTGAACTGGATATTACTAAAGTGAAAAGAGATATGTTGTAGCATCAGCTAGTTCTACATCTGCCGAAAGAAAAATGCAGCTCATGGAAGCCTTGTTCTTTAGAGGCTTGCTGCTACTTGGCACAATAATTGGAACTAGCAGATGTCTGAAACCAGGTGGTAACACCTAGTTTTTGTAATCACAATCACTGTTAAATATTAAGGGGTGGTCATTTCTCAAAAGTACATGGGGTGATGGCCTTTGCAGAATTTCCTGTCCCTACTTTGTCTTTGGAAAAGCACCAGCAAGGACTTGATTGCTGCTCCTGAGTGCATAGTCAATATGTGGAGCACAGTGGTGATGTTCCATGAGCTGCCTTTCCCTAAAGATTTCCCATGAGCTGCTGATCAACACCTCTGATTTTTTGGTGTCCTTCCTCCAGCACCTGCTGCATTGTGTCCTGCATTCCCCTTTCAGTAAGAGATCTAGTCCAAGCTCCGAACTAGTCTTGACTCATATTTTAGACACTAAAATTTGGTTCTGCTTGCTGTCCTGGTAAGTCTTCTAAAGCTTCCACTTAAAAGAGCCTTAAAATAGAGGGGAATTAGGCCTGACACATTTTTAGCCATAAAACTAAACAGCGTTGTATTCAGCAGAGAGAGGTTATTTTTGCTGGATCCATAAATTGATTTCCATGGGAATGCTGTACCTAGGACGTGAAATTCTTGTCTTAGCAGAGATATGGAAAAAAGGCTGGGAGATCCATATGTCACATTTGCTGGTGGTGTTTTGTATCTGGTATGTTGCACACACCTGCAGACAGAAGAGTTCCTATCAAATCTAGCTTGTGGCCAGATTCTAAAAATAATAGATGCACTCACTCATTGCAGATTTCCAGTAGAAGCTATACTTTTTTAGCTTTCAATGACCAAGTTCCACATAAATATAAATTAAATGTAAACACTACCATGCCTATTTTGAATCAGAAGTCTGACATGAGGTCTCAAAATTGAAACAGAGATGGAAGCAGACACTTCTGGAGTAAACTTGAATAAAGTCTTTTTACCTTTTATATTTTTCTGTAAAATTTTCCTGCATGAAAGCACTAGAATTTAATCTATACAAGACCTTTAAATTGTGCATAATTTATGAGGATAAGAAAATTTCCTTTTCAACTGTTCCAGTCTGTTGGATCTGACCACATTTGGAAACATTTTACTTCTTGCATTGAGAAATAGATATTCCGAAATGAGTACCTATTCAACCAACTTCTTAATAAGAGCTTGTATTTGTTAGAATCTGCACCTATGTATCAACCACAGCTCCCTGAAGGGTTTGGAGGTCAAAGTGGAACTGTGGGCAGCCATGGGGACAGGGGTGAATGCAGTCCCCAGGCCAGGCTCCCCACAGGAGCTGGGGCTGAGTACCAGGGCAAGGCAGGCAGGGCAGGGTCTTAGCCAGGAGCCACAACCAAGTGAGGTCAGAACTCAAGCACTGCATACGAGGAAACATATTTTCAAAGTATTTTTATACATCACATATAAATTGAAAGTACTATTAAAAAAAAAATTTAAGGTATTCTTCAGTCTTTTAGGGTCACTGTGAGTGGTGATTTGTGTCCTCTCAGAGGAAACTGCCCTTTTCCTGACACTTTCTGTCTTTTATGTTTGCCTAGAGATGTGAAAACAAATCTTCCCATTTGGGACAAACATAACACAAGGGCTGTGTTTCACAAAGCTCTTGCTTATCAGATACTGCTTGTCTTCATTTTCTTGTCAAAAATACCATTTTAGTATCCATTTCATAATAAAATTGAAAGACCTTTCAACCTCAGAAAACATGAGTACAAAATTTCCAAGTAGATCTTAAAATTCAAGGAAGGACATTTCTGGCACAGCTGTCACCAGTGTAAAAGCCAAGTTTTCCCTTGGCTGGCTCAATCCTGACTCTGCATAGAAGATCTTGGAGTATGCAAAGCACATTGAAATGAGCTTGTGACTAGAATGCTAAAATATCTTAAGGGACCTGCTCTTTCCCTCCCTCAGCACTCTTCATGGTTGTGTCATTGGCCTCTTGGTAGGAGTCACCATGTTTTTCTGAAATCCTCTGATTATGAATTTTGAATCTAGGGTCATCCTCAGCTCCCCAAACAAAATTATCTCCCAATGACTTACAAAGGAAACCTGAAATCCTGTGGGATTTTGTGCATTTGATGCAAATTTATCTTGGATTGTCCTAGTTTTGGGATTCTCAAGGTGTGGAATAGAAGATTTTCAAAAGGAAGAATAAGGATAAAAAAAGTGTCAAGTAGGAAGCCTGGGTCATTTCTTACAGGTTCAGATTGCCTCTGTTCCAAAATCTTGCATGCAATATAATCACAAATGGACATTCAATGAAGCCTTGTCCAGGAATCAAATGTTTTAAATTTGAAGTGCCAGAATGAGTTCATCCATTTTTTCTCAACAGAGATTTTAGTGAAGTAAACAGCTTTATATTATATCACAATAGTGCTTTAGCAAGTAATTTTGTAGTCAGAAAGGGATTTTAAGAGAACATTTTTTTCCTTCCCACAGCACAAGACCAGCTGCAGCTATGGCAGTTCACTGGCAGACTGGGAACTGAGGTTGCACCAGTGCTGTTGAACTGAGTAGTGCCAGTGCTCACACCACAGCAGTTCTGGGAATGCCTGCCTCTGTGCCAGCCTCTCTGTGCTCCTCCAGAGAGCTTCTGGCACTGTTCCTGAGTCCCAGCACAACAGACACTGACCACAGCACACACACTAGAGGTCAAAAATTAATATTTTAAATTCTATTGATAGGTGAATGACAATACTGCAATTTTAGAAAAGTGAAAAAAAAAAGTGCTTTTTCATTTTGTCATGATGATTTTAAATCTATAAATTAACTCCTGGACTTATGAACAGAATTAATCAGAAAATCATAGGACGGTTTGTGCTGGAAGGGACCTTTAAAGGTCATCTAGTCCAAGCTCCCATTCATAGGCAGGGACACTTTCCATTAGAGCAGATTGCTCAGAGCCCCATCCAGCCTCACCTTGAATGCTTCCAGGACTGAAGCATTAACTACCTCTGTGGGTAACCTGTGCCAATGTTTCACCACCCTCATCTTAAAAAAGGTATTTTATATCTAGTAGAAATTTACCCTCTTTTAATTTAAAGTCAGTATCCTTTGTCCTATCACTACAGGCCCTACTAAAAAGTCTGTCACCAAATGACTTCTCATGGTTAGAAAAAAAGCTCTTCTCTTGATAGAATAACTTCAGAAGTTCACAGCCATCTTTGCTCAGTAACTAATAAAATTAAAATATCTTCTGTCATTTTTCTTGTTAATTGTTTTGTGGCTTATGAGTCAATTCAATTTAAACAGTGTCAAATTTTGTTTAGGCCCAACTGATTTATAGTATATTTTGTGACCTCACCTTACTGAGAAAGCCACTTTGAAAAGAATAATTTTTCTTTAAGAAGCACTACAATTATCTAATATGGCTCAGGCATAGCCTATCTTTTCCACTATGAAAACATTTCTCATGTATTATTTCTGTGGGGTTATATAATATGAAGATATAGGAGTAGAACTTTTAGTTTGATAGAGAAAACATCATACTACCTAGAACTTAGTTAATAGAAACAGAAAATTTTAAAAGCAAGTATCAAATTATAATGCATGATTTTCAGTAATGTCAAGATCTACTGCTCACATATTATTTTTTAATGATCAGGTTGTTTACAGACTGATTTGGCAGATTAACATTTATAGCTTAAAATATGTTGGTCATAAACTTTGTGGAGTTAACCTTACTTTGGTAATGTTCCCTTAATTTTAAGTATTAAGTTTTAGACTACAAGGATTAGGTAGAGATAATATGCCACAAAATATTTTTTTTTGAACAGTAAAACATGCAATCTAAATTTTTTGCCTCTTTTCTGATGCTGAGTGCTCTTGACTTATTTGAAAAGAAACCCATCAGCTGTGTTCCTGAAATTTCTTTTAAAGCAGGTAAGTTAAATTGCTTATCTGTCATCACTTTGATCCAAACTGTTATTATTACCTAGTTAGTCAAAACGGATTTTTGTCAAAACAGATCTGGTGGAAACTGAGCTATACAGCTATGTCATGAGAAAACAAATAGGAGAGAACCAACTTGACCTGGAAGAGAATGAAAGAGGTTTTAGATCTCTGCTATTCAGCATCTTCCGTAATATCATATGTTGTAACTATGGGAATGTAATTTAAAAATGTATAAATACAGATTAATTTTCAGATCTTTCCATTAATGTAATTCAAATTTGCAAGTTAAATTTTTCAAAACTCCCCAGTGTGGGAAATACTGAATATATTTTTGATGTTTCATGAAAACAAAATTCAAAATATCAATATACCATCAGTTCAGGGGTTTAACCAGCTCAGATAAATGCAGAAAGAATGGACAGGATACTATCTAATAATTTTATCATTCAGCCAATAAGGATTGGAAAATGAAGCATGAAGTAACATGTTTCTGATCTTCATAGGCAAAGCAGTCAGGAGAAATAACTGTGTGCTGAGCTTCCAGCAACTTGCTTTTGTTCTTTTGAGACTCGCAGCAATAAGTATCAGACATGTCTTCCTGCTTCTTGGTTCACACATTTTGCTGAGGTGTTTGAAGCTTCCTCTGTGATTAAACAGTCCCATTTGTTTACAGTGAGACATGCAGAAAGTTTGTCTTTAGCCTGTGTTCATTTTATGTCAGCTCTCTTCAGGCATCTTTGAAGTCATGTGAATCATCTGTTCCTTGCCTTCATCTTCTCTGTTTAATGATGTAGCTCTGTGATTAAAGTTGAGCAGATAATAGTTTGCTTTCCCAGACTGAGGTCTCTATTGAAAACAGTCAAAAATATATGCCTTAAGATAATTTACAGTCTTGCTGTATCCATGGAAACATGAGGGGCGGAGAGAGTTCCAAAAGACAACTGTTTACCCAGCTGTTTACACTTGCTAGAAACACATCTATTTTGGTTGTCTTTGCCAAGTTTTGTTATTGCTCTACCTTCCAGGGCAGAGACTCTGAATACAGAATCATCAGTGAGCATCACCTGTGTTTACGGAAATTCCCATTTTTATATTATCTTCATGCTACCCAAGTGCATTCAGTCATTCTTTGGAATGATGGAATTATTAATGTATTTTTTTATTTTTATATTATTTATAGTTGTGAATAATTTTATTATGATATTTTAAAAAATATCAATCTAACAAGTCACCATCTTAACAATTTTTGTTATTGTAGTGGGACAGGAAAAAGAAGATTCATTATTGTTATATTTTAAAAATCAGATGGAAAATGTAAATTTGAAAACCACACTGGTATGTAAGGGAACACTGAAATTCATCTGTGCTCAGTCATACACTCACTGCTCATTTACTCACTGTGTTATTAATAGACAGAGGTTCTATTTTTGTCAAACAGGCTCAAGTCATCTATTCTTTTCATTACAATGCTCAAGAGCACTATAAGACATTTGGCAACAGGATTAGAATAGTAGAAAAACAACACAGACGTGCATTGTACCAAGCGTTAATTTGCCATCATCAAGTACTAGAAAAGCAGAAAAGTGAAGGAATGGTTTCCAGATAACTGCCTCTTTCCTTGAGACACTCTTACAACCCAAATATCCATCTCACACCTTTTACATACATGGAACACCTTGCTAACTCCTTACTAACAAACACAGGGTTGACAGGCATGAAGAAAATCTGTTCATGCTGTATCTCAAAAGTCAGTTACTTTTCTTACTCTTAGTATTCTTACTGGGAAACTTGTGACCACTCACCCTTCCTGTGATCAGAAACTATTTAATAATTTCCATTCAAAATATAGCTAATATATCTAATATACTATATCTAATATAGTATTAGATATTGAGGGTACTTTGGTCTTTAACTCAAAGAGCATTTCTTCAGCTATGATGTCTACTTTCTTTCATATTTGCAGACACAATCCTATCATCTTGAATCCATTTAATCTTGTTTGGTCAGATTGAACAAAGTGACTTATTTTATGGTTTGACTAGTTGAACAAGAACTCATGTCTTTATATAATATATCATTATCTATCTCCTGACCATTTCCATAATATTTCTTCTTTCTAAGTTCAAGACAGCTTATCTTTCAGTGAGAATGAAGAAAAATTACCTTGAACTTACCATGAAGTGAGTGCAGGTAGGCAAACACCCAGTAGTTACTACCTTTTGGTAACTACTAAATCTGCATCCTTTCCAAATTGGCACTAACTCATGCCCATTTCAATATCTTGAGAATCCTCTTTCATTGCAGCCCCTTTAAGTTGTAATTTTTAGGGTAATTTTCACGTACATATTTGAATATATTAAAACAAAGTTTCAAACATTTGAGTAAAGATTTTGCTCATTTCTAGCATCACTAGAAGGACTTTGCATGTACTTTTTTGACAGGCATATCCTTTAAGTGGCTCGCAAGCATTCTATTGTTAATGCTTGCAATTTTGCCCTCCTTTCTTATTTGCACCTGTTGTATATCCAGTTTATAGCAGTCATTCTTCTTCTTAGTCCCTGGCTGCATGACCTTGTACTTGATACTAAGTGTTATCCTTCTTATCACTCCAGTTCTCAAGGTCATACAGTTCTTCCTGTATGATATTCTGATGCTTCTCTGTATTGATTGCTGTTCCCAGTTTTGTGTCATCAGCAGATTTTATCAGGGCACAGTTATTCTTTGTGCCAAGGTCACCAATAAAACATTACGTATAATTTGCTTTAAGACCTATCCTTGAGGAGAGCTACCTTCTCCCAACAATGCTGTTCTCTTTCTAGCAGTGTCCCTGATAGTCAGTTTTTTACCTGATTTGCAGTTCTTTTGTTGTGTTTAGAATTAGAAGAAAAACCCTCCAAACAATATTAGAATTGATAACATAAAGGGCAGCTTTTAATGAAAGCTTTCAGATGCACAAAACACAGCTATGGCCACATGTTGCATCTGATTTTCACAGTTTTTAACATCTAGCAAGTACATCCAACAGGAGACAAGTTGCCCTAGTAACCCACCTTTGGACCTTCCCCACTCAAATCCCTCCAAGGGGTTCTTAGCCCTGTGTCTTGTTATGTCTCCCAAATGCTGGTGCAAAACAGGATGTCCTTGTTAGAAATTCTTTTCTTGAAAATAAGACTAAATAGAATTAGAAACTGGTGACATGATGTGCAAGAAAAGGTAACTGCTATTCTAAAGTGTAAGAAAGTGCTAGAAACTATACAGCTATACATTAAAATCTACAAAGCTACAAATATGTAAAAAAGGTAAAAATCTTTAGGAATCATTATCATGCCCAGAAAACTGTTTAGGGGCAGGTGGATTTATCCTTTAAGATTTTTCTCTCTTTCCTTTGTCCATGATGTTTGCTATGTCAGCAAAGACAGAGACCAGGTTGGTACGGCATGATCTGTCATGCATTATCCTCTATTGTCTTTTCTCCCTATTTTCCATCTGCCTCTGTCTTTGCCTTTTTCTTTAAATGCTCTAATGCTTTGCAGATCACTGTAATCGGACAGTCTGTTCATAGCAGAACGGGCATATGTGGCTATGACCTAGCTTGTAAATAATTAGCAAATGCAAATTCAGATTTTTTCCATCCGGCATAGTGGTATAGCCAACCCAGAGCCACCTCCTACTGTTATTAAAACAAAGCCCTAAGGTGAGTGTTTTAGTCTCTTATACCTTCGTAAGCACCCTTGCTACCAGTCTTGTGGTTGAAAGGACATTAAGACTTGCACTTCCACTCATCTCTTGGACTAAATAATTTCCCTTTGAATGTTGAAAATAATTAAGTTCAGTTTTGTTATGAAACTGGTTCCCACCTCTGCCTCAGAGAAGTTAACTGCCTGTCATAGGCAGGATGTAAACAATTCTATTCTCCTTTGTCTTCTGTTACAGCAAACCCCATCTTTAAAGCGCTCTCCCTGCACTATATAAGTGAGCATGGGTGCCTCATCCAGGATTATGAACTATGTTGGGTGCCAAAGATCCGGAAATTGCTCACATTATTATTAATTCCACTTAAGAATCCTTCATAATGTGATCTAGAAATTAGATTTTTTAAAAACAGCACAAAGAGTGCTTAGCAGAGAGTGTTCATTTCATCATACTCTATTTTTTCTGTTCTAAGCAAGGAGAAAAGGATAGCAAAATATCTTCTCAAGGTTGCAAACCTCCCAGGGCAAGTGTCTAACTCAGTGTTTAGCATTATCTCAGTTCCAATATAATTTAACAAGATGATTTTCTTTTACTTTTGCCCAGAATACCAAAAGGCTTTCCTCACCTTTGTAGTATTTTGTCCCACAAATTTGTAAGGAATTTCAAAGGCACTCACTGCAGTTAAGTAGGCTTTAGCTTTCATGGACATTCTTCTCTGCTTTCCTGTTCTCACATCATAAACTCAGAGACAGGCTAAATCCTCCTCCCCAAATCAGCTATAGAGAAGTTTATGATAATAAGATGGTGTTGCTTTATGCACAATGGGTTTCCTCTAGCTTGTTTCTAACGTTTGCTGCATTATTTTGGTTGTTTGGTCCTTCAGGAAATTCTCATACATTGACCAGATGCACATTACGATCTTTTGCATGTTCTCTGAAAGAAAATACTTTTAGAATTTCTTACTTCTAGACAGAGCAAAAAATAAAACTCATTAATCATGTCCTGTAGAATGTCACTATTATAGATACTGTGCAGAGTTTCCACAGTGGCAGTAAAATATTCATATTTTCAGAGAACCAATTACAAGGTACAGTAAATCATTTAAACGTGTTATTGGTGATATTCAGAAAGCATTGAGAATTTCTTCCTGTACACATAATTACCTGAGGCAACCATTTCTTTTCATGGTCAGTTAGGGGAAAATTATAGTTGATGGTGAAAAGAGGAGCTTGTGTTTGCAGAGAAAATTTATGGCATTAAAAATCACCATTTTCCACCTCTGACTTTGGGACTGGAGTGCTGTGTTCACCTCAGTGGGTAGCAGAAACCAAGCTCCAAAATTCCTTTTAAAAGTAGGATATTGGTAAATATCCTACTGAAAGTACAATTTGATTACCCTTCCCACTCTTGTAGTACCTCTGTCCATTTTTTTCTGCACTTTCTGTGAAAACAAGACCAAAGAGAATTTTCCTAGCACTATAAAAAGACACAGTTGCTTTGTTTTCTGACAGAGGTCCTTTTTCTTAGTAGTATTCCTTAACTTCCACAATAATGTAAGTTAAAGGGAAACAAATTATCTGACACCATTCCTCATGTTTTCAACATTTTGTGTTCTAAATTCCTCTCTCACAGCTTGTCCACAGAATTGTCACAATTCTGCCAGGTCACTGGCGTTTGGCTTGGGGGACATTGTGACCATTTATGTGTATGTAAGAAAACCCATGGTTACTGTCACCTTACTCCCTTCCTTAGATCCATACCCCCTCACATATCTGCATGCCTTTCACAACTTACTATATAGATTGCCATCTCTCTGGATTAGAGAATAGCCTCTTTTTTTGTATATTTTATAGTCAGGAGCTCCTGGCAATACCATGAAAGAATGATTTAGCAGTAGGAAAAAGTCCCACAGGTGCATCCTCTCAAGCTGCTGCATACAGCTGAACAACTCTGGGTATGTGGCAGTGCAATTGTTGAACAAAAGCTGCACACATTTTCTCTGCCTATTTTCTGCTAATTGTTACTATGGAAATGTAAATTAAATAATTGGTGATATGTTGGACTATAAATATACCTCTAAATGTTGTCTGCAGTTCCCGGTTTTTAAAGCAAAACTATTTTAAATGTATATAAACTCAACTATGTGTCTGAAACAAAAGAGCTGTCCTGCCACCATTACTGAACTGCCCTCTAGACAGCACTCCCAGACCTGAGTGAGAAGATATGTTGATTTTGGCAGAAAAGACAAAATCTGTCTCCTTCCTCAACCTCTCCTTTTTTTCTTCCTTTCCTTGTCTTTCTTCTTTTCTATTTTTGTTGCCTATATTGTTTACTTTTATGTTAGATGGTTTATTTGGTTCTGTTTGACATCTTTGTCGCAAATATAAATCCTTCACTCTTGTCAGAGAAAACTCTGTGGAGTTAAACTGCAAGTTGAAAAGATGGAGAAACATTTTTAAGCACACTTGTCTGAGTTTAATTGGTTTTGTTTGACAGTCACTCTAAATCTCCTTGTGATAGGCCTCCTTCCTTTGGCCTTAGTGACTTGATCTTCACAACCTTCTTCTCTTACCCTGCCAGGCCTCCCAGAAGAATAATGGGTGCTTCAAAGTACCACTGACCTTCTTTGACTATGGAATGATTATGCTGTGCTTTCCAGAAAAACTTATCACACAAAAGCCAGCAGACAGCAAACTCTGATTGCAACCAGGGTGATTCTCCTGTGTTTACACTGACATCAACTGTAAATAACCCCACTGAAATCAGTGAGTCAACTCTGTGCATTGGTATATATCTGAAATGAGGATCGAACCTCTGTGCTGTTATCTCCACACATTGATAAAAGCTTCCTACAGACCCACTGCGGTATAATGTCTACACACAGCAGCTTTAATACCCATGGGCGCAGTTCTTACTTATAAAAGTTAACTGAAATTAAGTGTCTAAATAAAGGCTGGCTCTTTGAAGACCAGATTGCTTCCCACTGCTTCACTTGTGATCACTATTGCAAAGCACTGCTGTGATTGTTATCAGCTGTAAAAAGGTACATGGCTTTGCTTTTAAAGAAGAAGCCTTCATAACAGAGGTGGCACTTGGCAGTTTCTTATGGCAGCACTCTGAAATGTGTTTGCAATGCCCTAGCCCTCCAAACACACACATAAATGCAACATGTTGGGCTTGTAAATGTTGTTCATATACACATAATCTACTTTACCTAAACTGCACACATACTTTGTGCTGCTCTACAAGGCTTGGAATGAAGCCACATAATCAATCACTTCGCACTGATTTCACGGGCAGAAACCATGACTTCACACCTCCTATTTCTTTAAATTTTTAAAATTAGATAGTCAGAACTTTTCCTACTGGTGTGTGTGCATAATTGTATTCACACATATATAATTGCATTTGCAAAGACACAAAAATACATGCATTCTTTACAGAGATTTTGTTGTTGACTTCAGTGAGAGATGCATTTCATCTGTGTGAAAGTGTGAACTGATGACAGACAAGAAATAAATTACAGCTTTTTGCTCTTTGACCACCTTCCTCTGCATGTGGCAATGCATCACCCTTGGGACTGCCTCAACGTAGGAAACCAATGGGCCCTCTGAAAGACAAATTGAAGTGTTTTAAATCAGTCTTCAAGACAAATGTTCTCTCCTAGTTCAATATGGCAGAATTTCAACATCCATTCTGCCTAACAGGTATAACAAGTTCTTTTGTTCTGCCTCAAACCCTGTAATGAACTTCATTTCACTTGCTACTAGGTTACTTTTAAAATGCTTGTTTTAAAGCAGACAGCATAATACATGTCACTGTGTACTGTGAAGTCATCAGTAGGATGTCTATAGTTAAATAGTTCAAGATTTCAAGGATTAAAATTACATTCTTTCACACTTTAAGGACTGGATTTCATGTCCAAATTCAACAATTCAACAAATAAATTCTTCAGAGGACAATTGAATTACTATACTATTCTTTTATTTGATACTTGATGACTGTTGCATTAGAAACAATTAAAATAAGTCCACCGGAGCAATTAAATATGAAAAAATGGAAAAGTGTAATCTCTAAAATTTTCAAATTTCAAATATGCCTTCAGTGTTACAACATTTCACAGTATATTTATAATTTTTTAATTTTTAAATATATATTTAATTTATATAATTTTTAAATTTTATAAATTTTTAATTTTTATTTTTTTTCTATTATAATTCTTCTCAGAAAACATCTTTTTACAGAACTACTGTTGGAATCTCTTATCATAAACAAATAAACATCCTTAAAACTTCTTAAAGTTAAGGTACTATGTATCTTCTCTGGGTTTGAAAGTGAAAGTAGGTGTGTCAGTAAATATTTTTAAGATTCCACCTATTCTGAATGAGGACTATATAGACATGGATATGTTAATTCATGTTGTGTTTTCAGGATGAAAGGAAACTCCTACAGAAATAAGAGGCATTCAGCTGCATTTGGATATGTTAGGTATAAACTTTCATTTGTAGTAGTTGTCCTTTGCATTGTGTGACCCATGACACCATAGGAACTTAGGAAATACCATGAATTGCAATGTTAATGCTTCAGTCCTCAGTATTGTTACAGATGTTAACATACAATGTCTCAAGAGCTTCCGTGTGTTTTAGAAACTGAAAAATCACCATTAAAAAACCTACACATTTTCAGTGACAAAAGTTCCTGACAGATTGAACACTAACATGTTTACCTGCCACAATTTAAGTGTTTGTTCAATTCAAAAACAAACAACAATCTTCAAGAATATTTTGTCAAGGTATTGCCAACAGCAGAAAGAAAAATAGGAGGAAAGAAAAGAAAAATATTTCATAAGAAAGGAAAAAGACATTATTTCAATGAATTCTGTTATCTTCTTTAATTAACCATGATTGCACCTCTTCAATTGGTTCACTTAACTTGCTGTTGTAACCACTCATTTAATTTACCTATAAAAAATCATGTAAATTATAAGCAGCAAATCAGGTAACAAGTAATAATGACAGACAATGCAGTTACTTCATTTGATTCCCCATGCAATGCAATGATATGACTTTATCAGAGAAGGAAAAGAGGAACATTACCTGCTTTTTTCAGAGACCTCATTATACACACAATGAGTTAGGAGACTCAGTTTTGAGTCTGGAAGGACTGACCCCAGAATCTTGAGACTGGAAACAAAGATCAGCAGTGATCAACATATATACAAAAGAACTGGAGCCTAGTTTGCTATCTGAGAGTCATTTGTTCCAGGGAGGTGCAAGAGAACAACTGTAACTCTCAATTACTTTGCTCTAGAATTTTCCCAGTCCACAGCTGTGCACCTGCAAAAAGTCAGAAGGATGGATATAGGATTGTCCTCTATACATGCATACATGCATGGCACACATGCACATAACCCAAACCAGGGCAAGAAAAAGGTCTGTGAGCAACAAAATACTATCTTAACTTCTTTAAAGAGATATTTTTCTCAGTCAAACGCCTAAAGGAATTTCATGCTATTTCAGCCGTTATTGGATTTAAGAACTGGTCTTGAGGAGTGTTCTCTCCCACTATCTTGGCAGTCCTATTACATAAATATGTACCTCTCCTCTTATGAACCCTCAGGCCTGTGATGTACCAATCCTGGACCATTCCATGCACATGAAAATCTGTTGAAAACACACAGAAAAGGAAGAGTGGCAAATGCAAATCAGATGTTCCTTTTAAGGTCTAAGACACAAAAGTGTAGCCTGTATTTTTTACAAACATGCAGAATTTGTATCTCTGTAATACCTATATTTTGTATTGCATGGAAGAATTGCTCAGGATGAATGGTTTATACCTGTCTTCCTCTATTTTCCAAACACATGATGATGTACAATAATTGTGTGAGGCATAAAAGTATCACTTTTGAATAAATGATTTTAGAAAACAAGCAGTGAATTTTCTTTGTCTACTTAGGCAAAGAAAATTATTGTGACAGTGCAAAATAAAACCTATAGTAGCATCTAGACCACAATTTTGGTAATTATCCACTTTAAGAGAACATTATGTTTAACCAAAATAGCAGTTGCTTACTCTTATTATTATATTCACTCTGCATACGCACGATCAATTGGAAGATCTATTTGAAGAATAAAAAAGCCAGCTACAGGATTCAGAACAAAAGGCCTTCAATTTTCTTTACATAAGCTGGTAAGGTATATTTGAATATTTTTAGTAAAAACTGTTCAGTAAAATTTTCTTTAAAAAACTTCAACATGACTAATTTCCTGCTTTGTTCAGTGAATTAGTTTTTTCTGTAAATACACAGAACTTTACAATTTAAAATCTAGTTTGGTATTTAGAATACCAGGCAAGAAACAGTAAAATAATTTTACATCTCTAAATAACTTCACAAGTTTATAAACAGCCACCATTGATTCTTCTACCTCCATAAGATATTAAATTTTTCTCTTTACTTTCCCAGACTTATATGTATAGCACATTTTTCTACATATAAATTTTCATTTCTGTCATGCTTCAGAAATGTCCACATAAAGTCTTCAAATACTGGCTTGAGAATATTTTTACAAAATATATTAAAAACTTTCTTTGCCTTGGAACTTCAGACGTACTGTAATAATTACAAGAAATCAGTTTGCTGATGATATTCCAGAAAACTTCACTGCACACCACAGAGAGATGTTTATTGCCTTTTAAGGCTGTCAGAAATATTCACCAGAACATTTTCAGGTTTCAACCCAATTCTTCAAATCATTTCATGTTTGTGGTTCTGAGCCTCACTTGCTGGAAAAAAATCTGCGGCTGCTTTGATAAAGCTTTAGTAACATCACTCTCCTGATGATGAAAGAGCAGAAAGGGATTCCTGGGCCTAAGAGTCTTTTTCTGCAGTTGTTTCCATGAACTAAAGACCTGAATTTCAAAGTCCTCTTCAGCAAGTCCCTCCATAGTCCTCACATGTTACAACTTCTGTTCCTACCATCAGCTACTATCTCAGGTGTCTGAACAACGATCAATCACCAAGGTAATTGAAAGCAAGTTTTCTTCTGATCATTTTGTTGCAGGCCTTATTGTTTAATTCATCTGGTGCTCAGATGTGCCATGTTCCTCATATACTGTATCTGATAATCCCAGCTACTGATTTCTTATTCAGGACCATATACTGAGTACCTTTCTTGACTTCATTTACTTTGGCTTCAAGGCTACATCTAAATGCTTATTCCTACACAGAAACATTCAATAAAGATCTCATTCCGACTACCTAAACTATCTAAGTGAAAGGCTTTGCAAAACCTAATAACTCCTTTTATAGTTTGGGGTTTTTTTTT
>VXBQ01002750.1:225029-292017 GCA_013400175.1 Phainopepla nitens
GGGGGGGGTGGGGGAGTGGGGGTTTTTGTTGTTTTTGTTTTAACCATAGTGTCTGTTCAGTGGTCAGTTTTGTACTGCTTGTGTCCCTTGAGATTAGCACTGGAAAAATCAAATTTAGACCATTTTTTATGCCTTTTCAATTCTTTATTTCTGCACTAGCATTTTCTTCTCTACAAACTCTTGCACAACTTAGTCATCTAAACTTTCAAGATCATTCATGACCTGCTAGCCACTCAGTCACAACTGCCTTTTATGTTTTGCATTGTCTTTCTTCCTTATTGTTCTTCATGCTTGACAAGACCTTCCAATAGCTGTCTCTAGATCTATTTCATTATTGTCCTTCCATTCCCACTTAAATCCCCCTGTTCTGTCACATTTAGAAACATCTGATTTGAATTAGGTCTGTTCGACATCTTCAGTTGCTGCTGTCTAAACATTTCCTTGTGTTCTTCTTTTGTCTCTATCATATGTTATCTTTCCTTTTAATTTCAGATTGCAATTACTCTAGCACAGACACATTTTTGTTCTGTCTTCCCACCACTTCTTACATTACCATTTTATCCATGACTGTGAGCTAACTTAATAGAGGCAAAAATTATTGATATTTAATCATGTTGGTTGCTGCATACAACTACTAAACCTAAAATTTATAACAGAAAGCTATATTTCCATATTGCTTTTTCATGTCTCTATTTTCTCTAACTTCTCTCCATTGAGTTTCCTTTTCACATTTTTGTCCAATTTCATTTGGGAACTTCTCTTCTTCCGTCTCTTCCACCATTATTGCCTTGTGCTTGTTTCTTTGTCTCAGAGGAGTGTTCATTTATGTCTCTATTACATATATATTTATCTTCTTCATTCTTTCCCTCCTATGCCTCTCTCCTACCCCCTCGACCCCTTATCTTTCTTTTCCAATTCTTTTAAAAGGTTCAACACCTACACCTGCAAAAATGGAAACAAAGTGAAGTTGTTCTTGACCTTAACACAAACACAGACATTCAGAAAAAATTAAGATATTTTTGCAATGCCTTTTTTCACTCAGTGTTCTGCAGTATATATTCCAAAACAGTCTCACCTGATCAAAATGCAGACAATCTCGTCTTCCTGCTTTTGGCCTCTAAAGAATAAAAAGAATCAAAAGCAGAAAGAATTGCTAAAAAAAGAGACATTTGAGAGGGGGAAACAACTGCTTCAACTCTATTTCTTTTTGGTGCAAAGTGAGTCCCCTTGATATTGCAAACGTGCAGCACTGCATTTTTCTAAGAGATAATGTTCCAAGCTGGTTGCAGAAAACTTTGTGAAACCTCATCCTTCCCCATCTATTTTCCTGGGTTTATTTCAACAGGTTTTTTGAGTTTTTTTTCAGTAGAGGCAAGCTAGCTAAAGCTAGCTTTCTCCCTGGAAAAAAAAAAGTACATTTTTCTGTCAAAGACTAAAACAAATATATTTTTTCTGCATTATTTTTTCAATGAAGTAGAAGATTCTGCTGTTCTGCCAAGACAGACTTAATATGATCACAGAATTTTTCCTTCCTCCAAACTGCTGAGAACTTGATAGATAATTGACACTTTTAATTTCATTTAGCTAAAACCACCACTTTTATTGAAAAAAAACCTTTCAGCAGGTTTTTTTTTTATATAATTTAATAATCAAGCTTTCAGACCAGCTGAAGAATCAGGCTATACAATATTTTTTCTGCTCATGATTTTTTTTTTTTCAATTTTTATCCAAAAGAATTTGCAATCCCAGTTACAACATGTGATCAGAACTATCACTGTGAGGGTATATTGAGGACTAAGAAACATGCCTTGGAGCATTTGAAGTAGCTAAGAAAGTGCTAATGGGGGAGTGTTTAATGGAAACAGCATACAAAATCTTTCAAAAAATCACTTTTTTAATGCTTCTGCCCCCAGAAGACCATTTTTCTCTGTGTAATACCATTTACCATCATCTGTTGGGGACTTGAGCTCTAAGAGATGACGGCTGATAACTCAGTGTGATGATTTAAAACATAGTCAACTTTAGCTCCTTGTTTCCTTTCCTCTGTTGGAGGCTATGACTGCCATTGCAAAGGCACTAAAAGCAGCCTGCTCCTAGCATCAGCCACTCCAACACACAAGGCTGCCAACAGCCTAGACTGCCTCTGAAGGGATGATGACACACTTGTGAACTGCTACAGGTAAGGCAAGCTGGCTGCTGCCCGGCACCAGGAGGGCTGCTGTGATACCTCCCAGCAGAAGGCTGCTCTGCTCCACAGGACCACCACATCCTGGACACTGCAGCTCCCTGCTCAGCAAACGTGACTCACAGCCTGCGCTCCACACCCGCCTCAGCACAAAAATGTCTGTGATAAAGCTGTTTGTCATACTGGTTGTTTTGTCATACTGGTTGTTTTCTCACAGTATATTTCCATATAAAACAGTACAAAATAAGAAAATGACAAAATGTACTGAAAGGATTCACAATGAGTGCTGCTGTGTAAATTTGGGCTGCGATTACAGAGTTTTATGAGAACATAAAACCAGTTAAGGGTCACCAAAATAATGATGCTGCCAGCTCCTTAATTGCTCTGCTTTCCTTTGGTTCAGAAAGTGGTTGAATTAGACCTTCATGTTGCATCGTGAGGCAAAGCCATTGGAACTTGTGTTGCATCAATTAACATAAATAAACTCTCCCTGGAGAGCCATGGTGTGCCTGAGAGCCTTCAGTGCCACCTATGGCCCCTGGGAGAATTTCTGCTTCCTTTGGCCCCTGTGCTGTCACCTCTCAGTGCTGCCTGCACAGCTCCCTCCTCTCCTTTCTGGAGGAGTCCAGAGGGTCCTGAGCAATTGCTAGGATGTTCCAGAGTCCTGCTTTGTAGATTTGCCATGCTCCAGGGTGAGGAGTGCTGTGTCATTTTGTAGCTCACCTTAGAAACATCTCTCTCCAAGAAGGTTAAGGCAACTGCAACCCAACATAATTTCCAAGGCAAATTACCTGAGGAAAGGAAACATCTACTGCATTATTTGATCTGAATAGCACAAATGTAAAAGCTCTTGAATGCTAAAAAGGTTTCACAACCTCTTAAAGAATTGCTCATCGGAAAAGCAAGTTTGGAAAACTTTTTCTTGCAAAATAAAGGCTCTCCATTGCCAGCATGCTGACAGTTTAAGTGTGCTTCTTCTCATGGTAGTTTATTGCTAGTGGCACTAATGGTTGCTGATCCACCAGTCAATATGCACATCACGTTTCTCTTTGGCGGTGGTAGCCACATAAAAGTTTGGCTCATGCATGAATTTTTATGTTACACAGAAAAAAAATAATTCCAAACTGCTGTATACTGGCCTTATTCTTCACTTCAGAAAAGCCAATGTGCAAAAACCACATAAGCAATATCCAGTACTGCATGTTAATTAATAACCAAAGTTAACCTAGAGAGGTATTTTCTTCCTCAATATTTTATAGTAAATCACTATGAAGAAAATAGCTTACTAATCAAATAACATTTTCTGTCGCTCAGAGGAGAAATAAAAACTGTCTTGATGTCTACTCCATCTATTGAAAATTTAAGATACTTGCCTTTAATTCTCCAGATACTTTTGTAACCCAGCAGTGAATATCTACATCACAACACACCTAATTATTGATGCTTTTTCCCAAACCATTGCAGGTCTAGAAGTCCTGTGTCTTGCCACAAGTACCCTGCCCTCTCTGAGTCCAAGGCTGCAGTACTGTTGCACTGCTGACACTGTAAGATGGCAGACACAGATTTCCATCATTCCTACCATCATTCCATTCATTCCATGAACCTAGCAGTCCAACTAGATACTGCCTAACTCAGGAGGCTGGCCAAAATCATATTTTGATTTTCAGCAAACACACACTAACTTCAAGAAAGTGCAAGGGAAACTGGAGACCTTACATGTAGGTAGGCATTCATCTTTTGTTTCTTTGATCATTAGAATAAGTAATAATTTAGTATTTCTTATACTCTTGCACCACAGAACATGAAATAATTTACATGATTAGCTAATAAAGAAATTATGGACAAAATAAGTATTTAGAGATGAGTAAACGCCCTTTTTCTAATTGAAAATCTACCTCACATGCTTCAGTGATGGAAAATTTGTCTCATTATCCCTGCTTTTGACTATTATGGCAAAAATCAGAAGATTTAAATATAATCTACCACCCATAAGGAAAAAAAACATAATCACTCAACTCAGATGACTGGCAGAGTAAAATTTTGCAAATCTAGTTTTAATCTTGAGGGAATCACTTTTCCCTTTTTGACTTCTCTATGCTGTCCTAGTTCATGTCACCCTAGGCCTCTAATCCATCTGGCTTATAAGTGAATCTATCACTGCTATCCCTCACTTGTGACAATTTCATAAAAGTTGTGGTATATATAGGAAGAGCAAGAATAAACAACAAAAGTGAATTCTGACTGAGCTTTCCTTACTGAAGAATCAAGAATAACTTCATTACTGACTCTTCCTGCTTTCTAAATAGAATAAAAAGAAACAAATGAGAAATATTAATTATCTTGTTCTTCAAAGACACATTCTTGAGCAAAGTAAATTCCTTGTTGCATCAACAGCTTGGAATGTAGAACAAAAATGGTGTTTGCAATACTTAATTATTTTTTTAGACTGACCTTGTCACTGCCAGGAATTCTTGTTTGGTGAATTCCACAATTTTACTTCCTCTCTTGTGTGTTTTCCTTCTAGGAAGATTTCAGTGAGAAGTGACTTAAAATGCATTAATCTAAAATGAAAAACCCAAACAAACAAAAACAAACAAACAAACAAAGAGGGAAAAAAAAAAAAAGAGAAGCTGCCACTTCATTCCCCAGGCTTCTCACTTGATATTTTCCAGCCCCCTCTAAGGTGGCCATCAATGCCACTAGCAGTGAAAGTGAGAACCATGGGGTTGGTGATGCTAGCACCTCTGTGTCAATTGCTGTGATATCCAGTGCCCTTGGGATGAGAATATTTCTCCAAGCTGCAAGCCATTAATGCCACTGTTAAGTGTCCTCCTCAAAAAGCCATTGACAGAAAAAAGTAAGTGCTCTTCCTATAGTAAATAAAAATAAAATGCAGCATATGGGACAATTAGGGAATCACAAGAACAGAGAGGCACTTTTAAGATAAGATTTAACCCCTTGGATATCCATCATAAGTACTGCACCTGTGAAGAAAAACCAGAACATGATTTATCTGCATGTACGTAATATCAAAGCACTTGTCAAAGATTTTGCATAGAAATGTGCACAACTGAGGTTCTGTTTATGTAAACTCTTCAAGATGTACAGTCAATCCCTGTCTGAAAATAATGTAGGAATTAACTTTCTACGGAGATTTCTAGATTTCATGGTCTTTACTAAGATGTTCATAGCTTCTCATCTCTTTAGTACTTCAATGCAGTACCTCAAAATCACAACCTGTATTTAAAAAAAAAAATCCTAAAATACAGGTGCTATTAGCTATCTTGCTCTGATAATGTCCCTAATTTTCATTTTCTAAATCACCCCTAACAGGGCTGACTAGTCACTTGGAGGTTAATCTCATCTTAGGTCATTTCCTTTCACTGGAAAACTTCAGGAAGGAGTGGTGGAAAAATACAGTGAGGAATTTCTTCAGGCTGCAGGTGAGAGGCAGGTGGGGTTGCCATTACCTATATCCCAGATTAAAGAGATTAAAGTTGCATATTAATGGACAGCGAGTAATTATGCCACCGTTCATTGACCATGAGAAAAAATCTGATTTGGGGAAAATAACCAAAATTGTTTCCAAATTTCTCCAGCAATATAAATTTATAGCTATGAAAAATTACCTATCTATCTGAGCATTCTCTTAAATCAGCTTTTTCAGTTATTTTAAACACTGATATAAATCAAAACACACCTGCTTTTATCTACATCCAGTGCTGCAGACACAATGTTGATAAACACAATATACAATCTGGATTGAATAACACTGATTCGTTCCTCCCATTCTCACTCTTCCCAGAGAAAAGAATCAAATGTTGGTTCCCACACTAAATATAGCAAATACAATGAGATGAATTAAGAAAGAAAGCCTTTGTCAGTGTATCTTTATGATTTATTACGTAAGGGATGCTTTGAGCTGGAATACTGAATAATAATAATAACAATAACAACAACAACAACAACAACAATAATAATAATAATAATAATAATGCATTTACAAACATCAGAATTTTTTATTAGTGAAATGTATATAATAGAAAGCAATGGAAAATGCCATTATGCAATGCATTATGAAATTACAAAAAGACATAACATGAGAGGTAAATATAAATATAAATTTAGTGATAAGCTGCATGGTGAAGTTGGAGTTAAGCTTAGATCTATTGAAATAAAGGAAATTACTATACACCATGAGCTGAATATTTTAACATGAATTTAGCAAGAAAATTTATTAGGGACAGAGAAAAAAAATCACTGCTGATAATGCAAATTTTATATATATTTTTTAAGAGCTCTTAGAGAAAAAAATACTAAAATTATTGTCACAAATCATGAATCTGAAATTGAACTGAAAGAGCGTAGGTTTAAATTTTATATTATAATGGAATTCTTTCCTGTGAGGGTGGTGAGACACTGGACCAGGCTGCCCAGAGAAATTGTGGATCTCTGGAAATGTTCCAGGTCAGGTTGGATAGGGCCCTGGGCAACCTGGTCTAGTGCCTGGCATCCCTACTCACAGCAGAGGGGCTGGAACTGTGAAAAGTCCCTTCTAATTCACATCATTTTATGATTCCATAAATCTAAATTCTACTTTACAAAAAAAAGCACTGGAAGTACCTTTTTTCTCTGCAAGCCGTCCTTAAACTAGTTGTTTCTAGGAAGAAACTTTCTTTTGCGTGTATTGTCCTTTGCGTGTATTGTATCTTTTCTTCAAGACTTCTTGCACATTCCTCTGAAACATTTAGAACAGATTGGTACTGCAAATAAGACACAGGTCTTGATAGCCTGCTCCTTTCTTGACAGTTCCTTTCACCTGTGCTGCATCATTGTCTGTCAGTGCATGGGACAGCACTAGAAAGTTTGTAATGAACACCGGATGTATTTCTTGCTGACACTCCATCCATATCCTCTGCAGCTGTCTCTGCAAATGCCTGTAACACAAACCTACTACATCACACCCCTTAACTGCTTCTGCATTGGTCAAACTTATCATTATATGTGGCTAGTAGGACGTAGCTGAACTAAAGTCTTATGAAAAAAGGTTCTCACAGTGAAGAGGAGAAAGGAAACAAAACAAAAGGAGTCTCAGATCTGTTGCTTGGGCTAATCTCTACTTAATTTAAATACTTAAGAACTCCTGGATTAAGTGAGAAGCAATGGACGTGGAAAAAAATGTTATGATCAATAACAAATGAAGGTACAAATCTCTTAGGTGGTAATAATTGCAGCTCTGGAACCTATATGGAAAAACAATCATGTTTAGACATACTTATGATATGAATAAACTTTACCAGTGTTATCCAGGAAAATAATTTACTTTTCCAAGGCGTTGCTGGCTGGAATTCTCCAGTTCTAAAATTAACCAAAACTTTCAAGATCAATTATTACCCACCAGCTACTTTGAAATCCAGATGCCTTAGGGAAATGGAAACATCCATACTGTTCTGATAAATCAGGTAGTAACTGCAGGACTGACAGATCTGATGGAAGCTATCATGATTAGCCTTATCCATAATACCTTATTTATTACAGCCATTTGCTTCTTCAAGAAAATACTCCCGTCTGCCTGCAGCATAGCTTAGAGCTACAGTAAAAGTTATCTGCTTTTTCTCATCATACACAAGCATACTAACTCAACAATCATTACACAGAACAGGCATGGAAAACAGAAACCCAGAATGTCCTATCAACAATGTCACATTCACAGTTCCTGTAAATTCTTTTGAACAGGCCTTCTACAGTCAAAAATAGCCAGTTAGGAGCTTAAACTGCATCCATTTAAACTGCATCCTAGCAGTTCATACTGATTTCTAACGTATCAATAACTGGTAGGTCAGTTACTGCAGAGCCAGTGCATAATAAACATTTACAATGGCGCTGTGTTATTTCATCTAGGTTATTCCAGGCTAGAATGCTAACAAAACTCATGGGATAAAAACAAAGCAGAGAGCTCTTGAAGATCTCCTGATATCACCACCTGGAAGCAGGCAATGCTCATCATCCATTCCAGTCCTGTGGATTTGAAAGCAGCACAGGGGAATAGCAAAGAGACCATATGTACCTTTGCAAGGACTCAGTCACCTATGCAGGGTGCCCAACATTCAAGGGGATCTAAGATCTACTCACTCTCTACCTCTTCTCATTCCATTTGATTGAAGCAGTCACTAATCCATTTTTTGTCAACCTGTTATCAACAAGATGCAGGAAGGATCCTGTACTGCCTCTCTTTCTTTGCATCTCGCCTATCATAGCTGGTGCAGAGCATCCTGTGACCCTAAACCTTCAAAAATCCTAGAACACTTCTTCAATGCCTTTTTTCCAGGAAATCTCTGTGATCAATTTCACACTTTAACTTTGCTTTCCAGTTGTCATAGTATAAACATTATGAGATATTCCATTGTTTTACATAATCCAATAGCCAGAAATAATTAGCATTTTTGTACGATGAAATTTTGTTTCGATTAATCATACTTTAGAAGAACCTTCTGTATAGATTTTTATTTTAGTGAGACTGAAAACTCCCAATTTTTCACAAAAAAATGCATTAAGTATTTTCTTCAATATGAAAAATGACTCATTTTAAAATATTGTTTTACTCTGTAAAGTGATTTGGGAAGTAATCAGCCACAAATGTATACTGACTCTTGCAGTCTAGTTTCTGCTGGATTGACCTCCACTCTGATTTGAATAACCTTGATTCCTACTGAAGTCGAATGGAGATTCAAATGTTCAAATCCTTGAAAAATCAGGCCACATCTAAGAGTGCTGATGTTCTCCAATCCTTCCTGTCCTTGCTTGTTTCTTAATGCACAAAGGGTACGGCAATATCTTTGAACACACTCTGTAGATTTTCTGGTGACTAGTTCCTCAATCACAGTATTTCCTCTGGTTATATGTCAACCATGGACTAGATCTGAAGTGTCAGTACAGGGGTGACAAGTAATAGAAATATGTGCCAATGTTTGGCATCCATTAAAATCAGTTTAACATGCATGGTGGTTTGACCTGGGCTGAATGCCAACTGCCCACCAAAGGCATGCTATCACTCCCCTCCAGCTGAACAGGGGAGAGAAAAAGAATTAAAGGCTCCTGGGTCAGGATAAGGACAGGGAGAAATCATCCATTAATTACTGTCACAGGCAAAACAGACTTGACTTAGCGAATTAATTGAACTTATTACCAATCAAATCAGAGAAGAATAATGAGAAGTATAAAAAAGTCTTAAAAGTACCTTCCCCTTCCTCCTTCTTGGGCTCAGTTTTATTCCCAGTTCTCTACCTGCTCCCCTGCAGAGGTGCAAAGGGGTAGGGAATGGGGATTGTTGAGTTCATCACGTGTTTCTGCTGCTCATTCCTATTCAGAGGGAGGACTCCCCTGCTCCAGCATGGTGTCTCTCCCATGGGAGATAGTCCTCCATGAAGTTCTCCAAGGTGATGTCCTTGCCACAAGCTGCAGTTCTTCACAAGCCGCTGCAGCATGGGTCCCCCATGGGATCACAAGTCCTGCCAGAACCTGCTCCAGTGTGGGATCCTCTCTCCATGGGACCACTCCTGTCATCTTTGGTGGATTGGGTCTGACTGAAACAAAGTTCCTTCCCCCAGAGCAGCCCTCACGGGGCTGCGCTGTGCACTGGTAGCTGGAAACACACTGATAACACCCCGGTGTTTTGGCTGCAGCTGAGCAGCGCTGGCACAGCATCAGTGCTGTCTCCCCAACTTTCCATCCCCACCCCAGAAAGATGGGTAAGATATTGGGAGGGGACACAACTAGGACAGCTAACTCAAACTGACCAAAGGGATATATTCCACACCATATGATGTTGACTCAGATATAAATGCATAGAAAAGGAGGAAGAAAAGGAGGGGCATTCATTATTTACAATATTTGCCCTCTTTAGCAACTAGTACACCTGCTGAAGCTCTGCTTCTCACAAAGTGGCTGGACGACACATGCTGCTGCAAAATACAGAATAAAATCTTTTGGTTTTTTTCCTTTGCTTCTGCATGCAACACAACATTTCTCTTTAGTAGACTGCTTTATCTGAACCTATGAGTTGTTTTCCATCTTATTTTCTCTCTTCTGTCCAGTTGAATAGGAAGAGTGGTAGAGCATCCTGGTGAGCACTTGGTGTCCAATCAAAGTCAATCCTCCACAGTCCTTTTTGGTGCCCAACATGAGGTGAGACAATAGCAGTTTTATATTAAGCATGCTATAGGTATTTACAGAGTAGAATGTACAGAGTTTGTATGTACAGAATGTACAGAGTTTGTCAGCTGCAGCGCTTATCTCTTTATTTTGCTGAGTTTGGCACATATTAGTACAAGCAATGGCTCTGTGCCTTGTCCTTACATTGAAAGCCTTGCTGTGGTGGGGGAGCTATCTGGTGGAGCTGATGACTGATCACATCTCTTTCCCTCTACTCAGGATTGACATAGATGTTTTTTTTCATGCAGGCTCCCATGATCCCTGTTCATATTTACTTGCAATTTTAATACTATTATTTCATACTGTTAGCATGTTACAGGGTTTGTGGGATATCGTGTCATCCTGGTATAAGACAAAACAAATTTTGGGTGAGAAGATATTGAAATGTGTCCTAAAGTGAGCAGTCTGTGGGTGGCAGAGTGTGTGGGAGGATTTGGGCAGGTTCCCAGGGTGGTTATCACCTCCCATTACCTAGGACTTAACACCTGAACAGATGATCAACCCTGACAAATTGACTTGTCAACTGCTAGAAGGGTGCCTTGCCTACCCCAGTGAAAACCAGCGGCCTCCAGGGCGGCACTGGGGCTGGCCTGCGCCCGCCCAGGCACAGTTCAGTACTCTCAAGGCACTGTAATCGAGGCAGGAATCCAAACTACACTTGAGGACACTATGGCTGAGACAGGGATGGAAACAACACCAACTACAGTAACTGCTGAAGAAGGAGCAGGAGGAGAATCAGAAAAGGAAAGATCTGATCAAGCCAGTCCTCCAACAAAGGAATTGAAGTAGTGCGGCAATTCAAAGAGAAAGTTGGTAATTATCCAGTCCCTGACTTTATCAGAATTCTCTGACTATTTATAGCAGCAAAGAAGGAAATTGCTACGAGAACTACAATATTTCTGGAATTGCCTTATAATCTCACTTGGAAAATGGTAGAATAATTCGGCTGAATAGTAATTTTTATATCTTATTCTGTTATTCTATCTTAGTATCTTCATATATGATATGGCTGCCAGAATAGCATGTCAAAATAAACAGTCCCTGTCAAATATACCTTCAAATCTTATCAAATTTAGAGCAAAATACTACAATGCTTGAGGAGACTGGTATAAAGCACACACTTCAACTTTTTTTATTTTTTTAATGAACTAAGCTTTTATATGCTATTTTCTTAAAGACAGAGGTATGATTGATGTCAGTCATTCTCAGATGGGGTGTAGCACTTCAAATATCTTCTGCTGAAATGCTTTTGCATCTTTTGACAGTGATGTTCATCTGGTAGATATGAACTCTGGACAGCACTGCAACACACAATAAAGCCTGTGGAAAGCCAGAGAAATGCACTACTGCAAATGTTGCATCTGTGCTGGCATTGTATAAAAAAGGAAGTATGAGAAGTCTGCATTGATAATGAGCAGAGAACCCCTGAATATCAGCAGTCAGTAGCTAATAAAAATTCAGAGTTTTGTTTTGAGTCCATTGGAAGCTGGATGACAGAAGAAGCTATGACAGCAAGAAGAGAAGCTGTCAAAGGAGCACCAATGTGTAATGAGAGAAGACATTTCAGAAAATAGAATATGCCTCCATTTCTGCTTGTCAGGATTCATTGGGGCTGAATAGGTCTGAATTCACTGTTCAAAATGGACAGTGTACACTGATGACTAGTAGCAACCAGACGTTCTTCAACTACAAATTCATCTTGGAATGGAATGCATACCCAAGCACTTCCAGAGCACAGTGTCTGGTTGCATAAGACTCTCCTTTCATGGTGATTAACATGATTGTCAAGAATTTACCAGTACTGGCACTGTGGCCCATTTACAGTGGAAAATGTTTATTATTGAAACATGATTTCTCCCACTTTTATAGCAGGTGCTCAGGAAGGAGTTAGTGCTTCCTTTTTTTGGCTTGCAAAATTGATGTGTCCCTTGGAGTAAATTCATTATTGGGAAAATATGAAAACATGCAAAGAAATACACAGAACAGCTCCTAACACTAGGCAGCTATAGACTACTGCATAATCAGGAAAGTGCCATTTGAGTTAAATATAATGTAAATACAATTCAGTTTTGCATTGTGTCTGTCAAGTAGAAATCAAGAAAACACATGTTCTTTTATCTCTATGTTCCTTTAAAAGACCCGTGTCTGCTGAATCAGAGCTAGAGATTCTTGTAAGCTGAATGTCTACAAATAAATGCATAAGATTTTTTTTTCTGAAAGGAAACCTCCAAGGCTAGTTGTTCTAACGTCCTGAATGACATTTTACAGATACACCACGAAGATGCATGTCCTAAATACCAATACAAAATATTTCCTTCCCAAATCTCACACACAAACCTTAAAATGCTGTTGTTCTTACCTAAAATTGTTTGCAATCTGAGTCCTGCTACAAAACCTAATGAGAGATATAGAGTAAAACTCATGCTAATTTTGTTGTTGACAAGCTCTAAGGTCTACATTGTGACTTGTCTCCACCATGAGTGAGCAAGTCCCTCTGCATCAGGTTAGAACTGCACCTGGAGGCCCGTGCAACACACCAAATCAGCTCTGACCTTGTTAGTTCAATGCTCCCACATGGATTTACAAAGGCCTCTGCAGAGCTTCATGTGGTTTTGTATTTGGCAGCTGAAGGTGGTACCTCAGCTTGATTAAAAGACATACAGCAATATTATTGAATGCCAGCATAGCCATCTCCCACCCCACAGAGAGAAATGAGACATAGAAGCAGCCCAAGCAGTCTGGGAACTCCACAGAATTCTCCTTTCTAACAAGAGGTAGAGGAAATGGTAGGCTTATAAACTGCAAAGCCTGGGTGAATATTTGGGTGGGCATATGCTCTCTTTCGTCAGTGATAAATGAACATAAGACATGCAACTACTTTGTTTGGGGGAGGAATATTTGGGAAGCTTTGGATTTGAATCATATTACAGAATAAGCAAAAGGGTCCAAGAGAGTCAGCAGCGAATAATAAAGTAAAAGACTCTAAATTCAGAAAATAACTGGTAGGAGGTTAGCATATATCTTCTAACAAGCCTAAACCTGCCCAGGAAAATCTCCAGAGCTCCTCATGGGCTGGTCCGAGAAAAAGCCAGATACTCCAAAATGAAGAGTGACCTGGTGAAGTCTGAATCCCACCCCTCTGAGGGATTCAGGACTCTGTAATCAGAGGCACATCTCTGACACAGCCCAGCCATATCCTTGGCTCAGGCTGTCAAGGAAACTGTGAAGTTGTGAGAAAGAGAACTCAGAAGATATGTAGAACAGCAGCAAAGATAAGGAAGTTGAAACTGTAGACACAGGGACGGTGAGACGGGTTGTTAGCATTTCAAGGAGGAAAGTTCAAGAATTCAATATGGACTTTAGAAGGTACAAAATCTTAAAGGAAAATGCAGGGATTTGAAGAGAAGCAGCTCATCACCTCTGAGAATGCACTCCAATGAGTAGTGAAGTCCACCCTGTAATGATTGCCATCTTGTACTTGTGCTAGCCACTAAATAATGATTCTATACTCATAAGTACATCCTATTTGCAGTCTCTTTGCATATGGTAAGAGGTGCCTGACCTAGAAAATTACAACTGACAAAAAGAATATGAGCAATTAAAAAACCCTTAGGATGAGGAATAAGCAAAACTGAAAACAGAGTAAATAAAATATGACCATGAATAAGCCATGGATATGTGCCTACAGCCTATTTAACAAATGCTACCAAGAGAGAGATTGCTGTGACTCCCTGCTGAGCATGTTCTCTGCAATACATGGTATTTATTTAAAAATAAGTATTCCCCATCAGGAGGTGGATTTCCAATGAGTACCAATAATACCAAATAAAATCAGCATTGCATTTCAGTTTTTCATATACATGAATTGTTAATCTGGCATTAGCTATGCCTGCACTGCATTTGCAGATTGACATCATAGTATCTTATACTGTACTAACTAGCCTGAATGTTTGTGGCAATCTAACTTCAGCAGGAAAAGAGGAGCCTTTTTACCAGCAAATCTGACAAACTCTGCTTGTCCATCTCCTGAGTACCATGATACTGCAGCTAGACTTCTGCTAATGTTTGGACAAAGCCTGCATTGCTATTGCTACATTGCAAATAAACTGTTTTGCTCAAAGAAAGGACAAAGATCATCAACAAGCATCACTTAAATGAAGAACTGAATGCAGCTGAGAATGCTGCTGATCAACAGATTAGTAGGAAAGGACTTTGAGAAAGACTGCTGGCACCCTACAGATGGACCCCAAGGAATGAGTGCCACAGTGACAGAGAGAGAGACTCAGACACCACTTCCTGTCTCAGACTTGTGGCAGAGTATGGAGCCAGGCTCTTATACACTCTCAGAAACTTTTCTGAAAAGCAGTAGTGTTAAGCCTTGGCTTCCAGCCTTAAGCAAAACACTTTGTAGAATCATGATGTCAGGAAGAAAATAATAACAATCAACAAATCTTACTAATAAAAGAAACTATACAAGTAAGATGAAGAACAAACAAAATTCAGAGAAGAGCTAGAAAGACTACTGAAGCCATGCTACTTGAAATTTGGCCAGATGGTAGGATTTCATTAAAAACAAACAAACAAACAATCAAACCCCAGTATAGCTACTTTATTTTTAATAACTGTCCCATTTTCCCTTCACCATTAAGCTATTTGGATTGATTCTGCAAAATGATTAGCCACAGTTCTTTCATTTCCATCTTTGGACCTGATCTAGTTTCAACAGTGTTTTCCAAATGCTTTCCAGCCAAAGCTGGAATCCAGTGCTCCCTCCTTGTTATCTTTGAATAGTCAGCCCACTCTGGCACTGGTTTTCTAAATTTCCATGTTTTTGTCTAGTCCTTTCTCTCAACTTGTAGGTTATAACCTGCTGACGTTTTTAGCTAGTTGGATAGAATGATAAAATGCTCCAGAAAAAGTAAATTTATTGTTTTTGTGATAATCTTTGTCTAGCACTTTATACTAAGAAGGAATTTAATAAACAAAAACATAGTTTTCTCTATTAAAAAAACTTCTTTGCTGAGGCAATTGTTTAATTTTGTTTGGTAAGCAGACAGGAAGCAATTTAAATCTCATTACATAAAAAGAAGGGTTTTAGATGAACTATGTTTTACATTTTTCTCTCTTCCATTGCTTTTTGTTATTCCTCACTCACTGCTTCAATTCTTTTTAAGCTGCCACTTAGCATTTTTTCCCTCTGGAATGACAGCAGGACATGCTGCTTACACTGGCTAGACAGATGCCTACCCCAGAGAATGAGTATATCAGCTTCTGGACTGCACAGCCTGTACCAACATGTTATGTATTCTCGATATTGGATCTTTGGCAATAATGCGTGTCGGTGACAGGCTCGTTAGCAAACCAGGTGGTGCAAAGGTTATGCAATGAAAATAACAAAGAGCTAATTTCACCTCCTGAAAATAAATTAAAACTATTTCTGGTTAGTGTATAAATAGTTGTCTGATAATTAAGATCAAATAAAGTTCCTGCAGTGATATTTAAATTGTTAACATTTTCTTATAAACCCAGAATTACTGAAAAATATTTACAGTTTAACCTTATTTTGAACAACATTTAACAGGTGCCCGATTATTGCCACTGAAGTGCTTAGAGCACCAGCATAAATACAACTTCTCCTATGGGAGGGGATATTATGTCTTCATAAGGTTTTATGTTTCTAGAATCTTAGAGGAACATTTTGCAGGACTGAAACTTTGAAAAGATGCAGTTAACCTGCTTACACCAGCATACAAGTCATTAGGAAGAATGAAGTTTCTTTGCCAGTGCTCAAGCTGCAAGGGCGGCTGCAGGGCGGCTGCACTAATTTCATCCTAACCTGTTTCCCTCATAAGTGCTTATGCTATAATGTCATTGTGGGTCCTCATTTCCCACTTTCACTCCTGCTAAATCCATTCAACGTCAGCATGGCAATATCTTAACCAAGACTTAACATTTCTCAAAGGAAAGGAAGAAGACAGTCATCCCAAGCCCTTTTGAAGGACTGTTTTGAAGAAGTGCACATAATTATAAAAGATATAAAAGAATTTAAAGCAAAGGGATAAGGTGGCATTCCAACACATGCAGTGACTCTATTGTAGATAAATACAATAATGTACAATAAATACAGGTTTCCGCTGATCCATCACCAGCATGGTAGAAATCACCTCACTTACATACATATGGGGTTAGATCTGATTCACCATTATAAAAGTTTACAATGTAGATATCTACAACTATGTTGGACTTGTACATTTTACCATTCATAGATGGGAAATAGGTTCTTCAGCACTCTTATTCCACCCATCCTAAAGTACGCTTACAAAAGAGATCAGTGAACTTGCAAGTGCATGTATTTCCCTACTGACTATTATGGGAGTCAAGGCTGACTACATCAAAAACAGTTGTCTACCTTAGTTATCTCTAAAATCAGCTGAGGTGAATCCCACCCTGGTGTCTTGACACCTCAGTCAATGGATAATTATTAAAGTTAATTTGCATGATGGTTTTGTTTTGCATTTCCACTTGGAGAGCAGACTGCTTCAGGATTTTTACTTGCTTATGCCACGGCCAGCCAGCACTATCTGTGTGCCATGGAAAAGTACACTGTCCTATTTTACTGCCAGTTGGAGAACATGTGAATGGAACATCTTCAGACTACAATCTAATGTGAATTTCAAACAGCAAAGATTTGGCACAGTTCTCATTTTATCCTAGTTGGTTCTCTCCTGAGGCTCAGGTAGGTTGTCAGCCTTCAAATGGGATGAGATCCATTTAAAGACTGTGACATTGCAGGTGTCAGAAAAATCACAGATTCTACTTGAAATCAACATTTTTAATTACATTTGGCATCCCCATGCATATTGCTGTCACTTCTTTACCACTGATGGCAACAGGCTAGGGAATGTTCAACATAATTAAAAGCTTTCATTTCTAACACATTCCATGACTTCTACGTACTTTCAAACCTCTGGAGTCCTGCACTGAGCAAAGTGGAATGGAAACTATAGGAGTCTTGAGACCTCAAACACCACATAGAAAGTAAGATCCTGCCCAGGTACTGACAAAAAGTGTCTGCCAAAACCAACCATCAGGAAACAGCTGATTTTATTCTGTCACACTGCTACAGAGCCTGAGTCTTCTAGCAGTAGCTGCTTAATTGATCACACTTACTTTTGAAACCAGGCCTAAAGGAGAGGTAATGACATTGGTGCTGCTCTCCACATTCTTCAGAATGGCATTGTGTCACTCTAGAATGTGGAAAATGCATTTTGGGCTCTCTTCCAAGTGATAGATTTCAAACTTCCCCAGAAGATGAAAATGACAATAGGTTAAAATTGCTGTTTCTCCTCTTCCACCAAAGCAAAATCAATATAAAAAGAAGGCATCAATAGTCCTGGGATCAAAAGCTGATCAAATAAGAAAGGTGCCAGCACTATGATCAGGGCAGTCATTTAAGATAGCGTAGGAATGAGTGGTCCTGCTCCCTATTCCCAGAAAAAGTTGTGTGGCTGACAATCAGGTAGAAAAACTGGCATGATCCAGAGCAAAGAGTGTTGAACTTTTCATTCTCCCTTTTGAATTACCTCATTCAGAAGAGAGCAAATCAGCAACAAAGATTTTCAAGGCTGTTCTAGATCAACTTCAGCAAAACCTCTCCCAAACATATACATGAAGTGTTCAATTCCTCCACCATCTTAAAAAGCACACACCATCAACCTCCTACAATACAATACTTCTCTCTGAGCAAAGCTTCAGATCCTGAGGATACATATTACAGTTTGGTGTCAGGTGCTTACTCTTCTAGCTCCATAGGACACCTAAAGGAGAATTCACTGATGGTTGCTGAAAGAGAGTGGTAACACAAGCACTATGTCTGATCCCTTCCTGAAGCAATTTATCAGAAGATGATCTGTTAAGTCAAATGGCACTATGGTATTACTCCCAAGTTCTTCTTACAATTAATTAGGGAAAAAGACAAATTGGAGTGACAGTGCAACACATGCCTCCTGTCTCATAATGTGACCTCCATGCAGCATCCTTAACTTCAATATCCCATCCATAGCAGTACATCCAGTGTAGAACAACTACACATTTTGCCTGTATCGTTTCTATGACGGTGAGTCAAAGAACACCTGATATCATACATCCATATTGTTAGGAATACTTGGATTTTGGTCTGAAGAACTGTACTAAAAATTAATGAAGGCATTTCAGATTTAACCATTGGATTGCTAGGCATTTCTTTAATGTCTCTTAAATCAGCATGTCAAAAAAAGTTCCCTCTGTGCCACTGATGTGTAAGCGTGGGAACATCACATTTTCTATATCCTCTTCAGTCATGGTTTTTTTTTTAATAAATTGCAATGGTTCTGCCACCACTGAAAAAGAAGTCCATAATCAGAAGAGTAATTTATTTCAATTATCAGATTAAAATAAAGAGTATTGGACTTACTGTTGGCTGTTCACTCTTCCAAAGGAGTTGTACAACAGCAACCCAGGTCTAGCCTGAAAGTCCACAAAGTAGTGATCCAGAGAGTTAAGCAATTGGAACATAATTTCAAATGAACTTTGCATCCTGTGATTAAAGGCCTCAGACAAAAAAAATGCTTACAGTAAGACATTGTCTGCAAAGTTATGAGTCAGAAAAAAAAATAGACAGCCAGTTGTCTGGCAAGATATTTAACAAAGTTACAAAGGAATAATGCAGAACAGTTTATCAGACTGTTTTGTGTAAGTAAGATTTCAAAAGTTTTGTGCATCATCAAGATAAAATTAAACAACTGAGGACATTTCTAAGTGCATGGAGTACAAATCTCTCCAGCACGTATAAAACAAAGCAGAACTAAGCAGTTTGGTGCAACATATGCTGTCAGATGTCTGCTATCCTAATAACTTAATGGTTCACATGCTATAACTTAGAAGTGAAATAAGCAAACAAATTTGTTCCTCAATGCTTTAGAAAGATATATTTTTTAAACATAAGTGATTCTTATTCACCTTATACCTATATCCACAAATCTAGATGGATCATCACAGTCTTTTTGTTCCGTTTGCTTTGGGAAACAGTTGTCATGGTGTACTAGGAATTCTCATTGTTCATTGGTGCTTTACTGGGCTGCTTTAATCTCTTACAGTAAGAACTCTCCATTTCTAAAGGAGAACAGTAAGTGGTGGCATTTGTCATCCAAACATCCTATTTGATTGGCTTTTATTTTAGCAGGCAAATCTTTTTGCAAAGAAAAATGGGGGCGGGTATTTTTGTGCTGCCTTAACAGCAGACTCTGAAATCCTCACTCAGGATTCTAAAGATGTTGAGTGGCCACTAACTCCTAAACTAGCTGTAGCAATCCAGAAGGCTCTGCCCAGAGGGGAAATACGGTTGTGCACAGTTATGAATGTCATAATCTAAGTATGTGCCAATCAAAGTTTCCCGTGAAGAATGGCAAACACGAGTATTAAATTCCTCCCATAGATGTTCCTAGGCTCAGAAAGCAGCAGCCTTTACTACTAAGTAAATCAGTAGTACAGAAGATGCTGATCCATGATCTGGCATTAATTCAATAGCCTGAGGCTACTTTCCTGATGCAGAAGAAACATCAGCAAAACACAGGATTGAATCTGCAAGGTATTTCAGGCAGCTTCCCTCCACATTCAGAACATTAGCATATGGCAGAGAGATTTCATTTGTTTGTTGGTTAGACTGGGAACTACAACAGACCTTCACAAAATGTCCAGTCTTTCTGCAAGCTTACATCCCATGTTTTTTATGGAAATTATAGTGAAATGTATAGTCTACGGGGTAGATGGACAGCAGCAAGATGAGCTTGTTTTGTGCATTTTAAAACTTCATGATTTTTTTTTAGGTTTTGCTTTCAGCTCCATTTGTTTATGTGATGTGAACAATGTTTGAAATACCTTGACTTAGTGCTTTTATGTCTGTCACCACCAACTTCATTTGCATAGTAAGTGACTTCAAGTCTGATGCAAGTACTAACTAC
Source organism: Phainopepla nitens (assembly GCA_013400175.1). NCBI lineage: Eukaryota > Metazoa > Chordata > Aves > Passeriformes > Bombycillidae > Phainopepla > Phainopepla nitens. The sequence goes on from VXBQ01002750.1 coordinate 245,424, forward strand.
CATCTGATAAGAAATGCAATTATTTTCAATAACAGAATTTTGAATAACACAAATTTCCAATAATAGAATAACTCAAACAAACAACAATCAAGGGCTTTAAACAAAGTTCTGTGGAGTCTTCCTTTTATTTTGTCTCTTGAATTAAATTAATAATGTTTACTTCTAATAGTCAGTTTAAGAACCAAAAAAACTTCTTCAGTAATGTGAAGCATTTAACATGTCCATTTTTGAAAAGGAGTGTACGATACATGCTGGCCTTTTCTATCAAAATGATGCATAAACAACACACCTCAGACACTGCAGAGCCTTTTGACATTCATATTGAATTTTTGGTTTCAAAGATTTTAACCCAAAAATGAAAAGTAACTGAAGGCTTACTCAGGCTTTGCAGAGAAAGCATAAAAAAGCTCAGGGATAAGCAAGTTGGTAATTCACTATATAACAAGAAGAAAGAACAAACCAAGTTTATTAGTAAGGTTATTAAACAAAGGTGAATGCCTGAGGACAGACCCTGCACCTCCATGGGGGTCCTGTCTCCTTTCTCTTCCTCTTCCATCAACAAAGACACATGCAACAAGGCTTGCACTCCTTTCTTCAGTTTACCTTTTCTTATCTTTTAAGTCCACCATATCTTCTTGCTTTACTACAGGGATGTGCTAAGCACATACAATGAGCAGGATATGCCAAAGGTCTTGTTTCCTTTAAGACTTAAACACCACTGTTGCTTCAAGATTCAAACACTTCATAACTTTCATTGTCAAACTGTTTTCTAATTTGCAGTGCACATGAAACACTCTTGGCAGGTTGGCCATATAGTCAGGTAGTCAGTTTTTCCTTCTTTTTGTAGCAGAGAAGACATTAGATGCCCCAGGTCAGATTCACTTCCCTGATTGTAAAACATAACCTCATTAGAGGTGTGGCATCTCACTTCCCACTGCCAATCCAAGAGGGCATGAGGACTGTCTGAGGTAAAGACTCCTGCAGATTTCTTGGAAATGAAAAATATCTTAAATGGCCATTAAAAAAAAAAAAAAAAGCTTTTAAGCAGCTGGATGCAGCCTTTCACTTAGGAGTCAGTTTGAGACTGACATCTAAATCACAATTTGGAAGAAGAGTGAGATCACATAGTAGGACATCTGCTAAAATTAATGCATATTAGAGTGACAAACTTATCCCCATTCCCATTTAGGGGCTGAAACCTTGCAGCATCATGGAAATTAGGATATATTGTCACCTGCATTTCGTAAAGAGTGAGGCTGAAGCAGGAAGAGGATTAAGGGCTGGGCTTTCATGCTGGAACAGTGTGTTTCTGAAAGACAAGCACCACGGTCTAGAGAGGGCACTCTGGCCTCAAGGCTCAGGTAATGGTCCAAAATTTTAGGACAGGACACTACATAAGCAGAGAGCTTGTGCTCAGCCGAGCTGTGGTCTAGCAGCTGTGGATATCCTCAAGTTTTTTCTGATAGTTATCATTAAAAGTGATTGATTCATTTCTATGCAGTGTTGCTGCTCTTTGGACTGTTGTAGTTGAATCAATGGTGTTTTGACATTGTTGTTAAGCCCAACATTTGAGTGTATTTGAGTACTTAAAGCCCTCACGGGCCATGGTGTCCGTGTCCACGTGCTGGCCATGGGGGCTGCAGAGCAGCACCTGTGAGGAGCGGCCCGGGCTGCTCCAGGCAGGACACAGGTGATTCCAGCTGACTCCTGCCCACCCGCCCCAGGCAGGGCACAGCTGGGCCCCTTGGGCACAATGGTGGTGCTGTCTCGGGGAAACAGATCACAGAAAAGCCAAAATGCCTGATGAAGCGGAGTGAGAAACAGCAAACAACCAGGTCACAGACCCATGTTTGAGAAGCTGGTGAAGAACTACAGTAACTGACAACAAATTAAATTAATCCACCCCAAGTGGAGTTTGTTTGGTCTGTGACAATAATTGGTGTGATCTCCTTATCTTCTCAACCATGGGCTTTTATTTTATTTTGTTTCTCCTGTCCTGTTGAGGAGGTGGAGTGAGAGAGTGGCCAGATGGGTATCTGGCAGACAGATAGGTCAGCCCGGCACATGTTTATAGTGAGTGGTAGTTACCCCAATTGCATTTAGGAACTTGATCACAGCATAGATTTGGTGAAAGCTCAACAGGGCAGCTGCAAGTGTCCAAATGATACTGGCTACCTGTAGTTGTTAAAAGTTATTATAGTAGGTCTATTTTCATGCACATTCTACAGGCTCTCCTGGTTTGATGTGTACACATGGCCCCATCTTCCACAAAAGAGTTTTACCTACACCATGCAGGCTGCTGGCTCTGTAGTGCCCTACAGTTGTCTCTGCTTCCTAGGCACCATACTCACAGCCACTTTGGTTCCTATGCCCCACTTTTGCTTGTGTTCTCCAGCCCCCAGCTCCCTTTTCTACCCTAGATGAGCGCTGCTTCCCCAGCTCTTCTGCACTGCAGCCAGACAGACCTTTGCACAGGGTCTTTGACCAGTCAGAGCCCAAATTGAACAAATAACTGTTCAGATCACGTAACAGCCAGTGCAGGCATATAAATGGATGTTTGCCAGTGTGGGCTTTTATTTTGATGTCATTCCTCTACTCTACTCCTGCTTTTTATGTGATTTTTAAGAGCTAAATGTCTTCAATACTTCATTTCAGTAAAATTTTGGGGAAATTGGCCAGTCACTTCAAAATATATTTGTGGTAGGGGAAATGACTTGCAGAGAGAGACAGAACAATCACGCACAAAAAAAAGGAAGGCAGGCTAACAGTCTATTGAGCTATAAGCCTTTTCAACTTTAATGCAGGGGAAAAATCTGCAAAGACTTCAGAGACAAGAGGTGCCATCTACAGCATTTCATCTTGATCTGAACAGTGTGAAATTGCATATTTGTACCTGTGACTCCTGCCATCTGCCCCTGAGATCAGGCTGAAGCATTATATGTTGGGACTGCATATTACATTATGAAACATTATATGCAGCAACCTTCAGTCTCCAGGAGCCACACTTTGGTTATTAAAGATGAAAGAGGCAACAATCTTCATCATTTGATTTCTGACATAGAAACTTCTTCCTATCCAAGGGATTAACAGCATTTCTAAAAATTATTTTCTATAGCTGTTATGTATGCATTATGTCAACTTGGTGGAATCATTTTCTTAAGAAGGAATGGAACTACGCATCAAAACCATGTTGAAAGGACAAATTTGAAAGTTACTTTAGAATTACTGCAACTGCCTTTTATGCTGGGTGGGTAAGTAATAACCTTACCAAGAAGACTGCCTTGGGAATGTATTAAAATATGTAACAGGCATCTCAGTGCTTCCGCCTCCACATTTGAGCCAAGAAACTATCTGTGCCCCTTAGCCAACTCATAATGCCTTGTCTGAGAAAGTGCCTTTCTTCCTTCTGAAATTTGAAAGCAAGATTACAAATATGAATGTGCTGTATTTTTATTGACATTCCATTTCTATTAAATACTGTCTGCAAATATTAGTGGGACAGAAGTTCTTCCACCAGTAGAGAATTGGACAACTAAGATGCTCACTTTGCCCAAGCTCCCTCAGGCTAGTCACAGAATCACAGACCCATTCAGGCTGGGCAGGAGCTCAATGCTCTGTACTTATTGCTCATTAGCAACAGGATGTATCAGCTCTGGAGAAGAACCAAGGTAGCAGAGCTGCACGGTTCTGCTCTTCAGGCTAATGCTGCACGGTTCTGCTCTTCAGGCTAGTGCAGATGGCTCCACAAACCACGGTTTGTGCTGCACAATTGTATCCTGAGAACCCCAGTCAAAAGAAGAGGGAAAAATAGCCCTCATTGGAAATTGGTTAGAAGTCAGAAATCCAGCCTTTCTTAATGCAGAAATGTGTACCATTAATCTTCCTTTATGCATGCAAAATGCAGGACAGTCTTTTTTTCTATGGTGACTTGACAGATGTCACAGAAGTGCAAAATGGGGATTGGCCTTAATAGACCTGCAAACTGACACAGAATTTATCAAGTGGGATCTAGATCCAAAGGGACACAACTTACCAGTTCCATGGGATGTCAGTGTTTCAAAGACACAAACACAGCTATATGTATACTTTAATTTGCACTTTCTCTAATTGTTTCAATTTTTTCTTCTCCATCAGAATTAAAGTTTCCTACTTTGGGAGTTGGTCGGACCTTAAAGAAACTAGAAAATACCACAGAAAATTTTTTATAGTTTACTTAAAGCCTATTAAGTGGTTTATATGTTTCCTACCTTGAGTTTAGAAGTGGGAGTTGAGGCTGAAAGGCCAATTTTATCACACATTAAGCATTCACTGTGTTGGGAGATAGCCTGTTCCTTTCATTTCACTGGCAAAGAGGAGAGCAAGTCCCCTGAGATTCCTAAAGCAGGCCTGGGCTAATAAACAACCTCAGAAAGGTGAAATGAAATGAAATTAATATAAAAGTGAATTCCATCCAAGAGCGCTCCATCTTCACCCACTCTGCAGTCAGAAAACCTGGCCACTGTGAGCAAAGCAGTGAACCATTGTTTTTTAAGACATGCTAGAAATTTTTTTCTGTTTTCTCTTCCCTCCAACACATGAGCAGAGGAGGGGTGTCCTTGATACACAATGCCTCCAAGAGCTGCTTTTGTGGTGCTTCAGCCTGTGCCACTTGTCTTACACAGGGCTGTGCCTAAAGACAGACATGCCAGAATGGTTAGCAACAAACATCAGCATTGTAGTCAGGCTTAAGAACATTAAACTAACTGAAGAAACCATGATGGCTTCACTGACTGAGATGCAAAAAATATGAACTATGGATAAAAATTAATTTAGTTTGCAAAATGTATTTTAATGTAACGAGACCTTTTTAGGCACTGCAAGGTGTTTGTCATCACACAGGAAAAGTATTTTAAACATGACTTTCATCTGCATCCTTTTAAACCCTCATATATGGACTCCACATGCACTGTTTACAATAATTTTGATCCTCAGGAAAAGCTCTAGTAAGATATGACTGCAAATAAGGCATAGGAACAAACAATTCCCAACCAATTTAAAATATTTTTTCTCTGTGTCCTTCCCACTCCAAATCTCTTCAGATTATGTGTACTAGAAATGGAATGCAGAGGGTCTTGTGGTATGGATTCTCATTTAATTTAAAAAGCCAACACTTGCACATTTTGGCCAATAAAACACTCTACTTTTGCTAGACTATCTGATCTCTTAGCATCTTCTTGAGACAGATGTAGAGCCTCCAGTAGCATTTGAGTGTTTTGGATGTGAGACCATGGATTCTTTAAAGTGTACAGATTCTTTTAATTTGAATGAGTTAATTGATACATCTAAGGAATCGGAGTACAACAGGACTACAGGCAAAATAAGAAGGTAAAGAGGCTACAATATGAATGGTGTATGACAGGCTGAGTTCTTTGAAGGTTCAAATGTGAGAATGGAGAAGCATGTCCTCTTTTGCTCTCCATAAATTTGAGAAAACTAATTTAACATTTGCCTACCTATTTAGCTTCTGCTGCACATAAATGACTATATATTATTCATAATATTTCTTTCATTTTGATTTGATCTTCCCACTCTTGGGGAACTCTTGGTTTTAATTAGGCCAGCTGCATCTTATAAAGTAATGGAGGCACAACTTTAAAACTATGAATTCCAAACAGTAAGTGCAGCCTCACATGAAGAAACTTACCATGAAAAATAATTTGACATTAATGTTCAAAGCTTTGCATTTCTGTAATGTGATAAATGAGAATAATTTTCTCTTGCCATAATTCTTATAGGACACAATTTTCATTTAATACAAAATTTAATAGACCAGCATGTGCTCATGAAATGCGAAAAGATTAGAAAAAGTTATGCAGCAGGCATTTCAATGCAACTTGTCGCACATATATATATTTTAGTTATTTCAGACCACCTGTTAACTAAATGCCTCATGTGACTAGACAAAAGCATCATGTATCTGCTGTGGCTCTGCCACCTTGAATACTAAGGAAGAATAACACTTGTCATTCATCACATCATTGGCTTGACAGAAGACAGTCCAATTTCCTGATAGCTGGTATGTATCACTAGGACAGGATTCACTGCTGAATTGTCGTATGTCATTTAAAGGCACAATAGTTATTACATTTCTTGCTAAAACATTTGAGGGGTACCCTAATGATGTGTAAGTAACACCTAATCAACACATTGAGATTCATAATGATTCACTGCAAACAAATACGTTTCAAATAATTTATTTGCAAAGACACTCCATGCAAACTAAGACTAGTGAGCTCAGTCCACATTCCAAGGAAATCTTGTTTCAGTTGAATAAACAAAGATTCAGACATGAATAACAAGAATTCATGAATAATAACAATTAACAAACAGTATTCATTATCTATCCATCCACAAGTTGATAAAATGCAGCTATATTGCTAAACTGCAATTTCTGAAAATCACAGAATGACAGAATAGCTGGTGTTGGAAGGGACTTCTGGGGATCATCTAGTCCAAGCCCTCCGACAAGGCAGGCTCACCTAGAGCAGGTTACACAGGTGGGTTTGAATGTCTCCAGGGAGGGAGACTCCAGGACCTCCCAGGTCAGCTCATTCCAGTGCTCTGCCAGCCTCAGCATAAAGTTCCTCTTCATGCCGTGGTGGAAGTTCATGTCTTTTAGTTGATGGCTACTACTCTTCAACTTTTCACTGAGCACAACCAAAAAGAGTCTAGAACCATCCTCTTGACACCTGCCTTTGAGATATTTGTATGCCTCAGTGTTCTCTAGACTACATAGGCCCATCTCCCACTGTGTCTCCTTTTAAGAGAGATGCTCCAGACCCCAAATGATCTTTGTGGCCCCTCGGGGACACTCTCCAGTAGCTCCTTGCCTTTCTTATACTGAGGAGCCCAGAAGTGAGCACAGTGCTCTAGATGAGGCCTCACTAGGGGTGAGTAGAGGGGCAGAACCATGTCCCTCGACCTGCTGGCCATGCTCTTCCTAATGCACCCCAGGATATCATCAGCCCTCCCCACATAATTTGGCAAAAACATTTGTCAAAAACAATAATCCACTAGAGTTGACATTTTGAATTGTCTTTTTCTATATGACTAAGTCTTTCTAATTCCGTGATTTACTCACAAAAGATTTATCTTTTAAAAGTGATAAGAACATGCTGAATGCATTTATTATTGGTTGGTTTAATAACTTTCTTTTAATGTAAGAATTACATTTGTAAGTGTGCAAATATGAAACAAGACATGATTATGTGAAAACATCAGGGTTTGTGAGATCATGATAACTGGATTAAAAAAACCAGAAATGTCTGATGTGAGATAAACATTTTCAGTTTCAATTTCCATTGCTGACAGTTCTTACTTAGTTTCCAAAACTGTTTCCTACTTCCATATCACATCATTGTATGAAACTGTCAATTAATTTTGAAATTTTCCTTCTGCCATTTTTAATTACATGAAATAAAACTATCAATATGCTGCCAATTACTCAGTAATTGGAATTGTTAACATTTTAAAGTTTGCTTGTGAAATTACTGTATAATTACTTCTTACTCTAGTAGAGGAATTTAAATATGTTCTACTGTGAGTATGCAGCAAGTCAGAATCTTTGACACAATATTGTGTAGCTATTGCAAAGTCTGAATATATACAAAATAATTTTCTTTACCTCTGTGCTCCAAAATTGTTTCTACAGTTAAGATTTTGTCTGAGCATTGCATGATTTCCTCCCATTCATGCCTTTCCCAGTCCAGAATCATAGCATTTCCTAACTGTCCCTCATTTAAATCTGTTATGAGTTTGATAAAAGTCTATGAGATTGTAGTGGTTTGACCCTGGCTGGATGTCAGGCACCTACCAGAGCTGTTCTACCACTCCCCTCCATAACTGGATGGTGGAGACAAAACGTAACAAAAGATTCATGTGTTGACATAATGTCTGGTAGAGAGATCACCCACCAAATACTGTCGTGGGTAAAATAGACTTGAGGATATTAATGGAATTCATTGCCACCACTTGGAGGTGAGTCCTGCTCCTGCTCCAGGGTGGGGGCCCACCCACAGGAGACAGTTCTCCATGAACTTCTCCAACATGAGTCCATCCCACAAGCAAGTCCTCCCTAAACTGCTCCACTGTGGTCCATTCTTCCCCAAGGTGCAATCCTCCAGGCACAGCCTACTGCAGTGTGGGTCCCCCACCAGGTCACAAGTCCTGCCAGGAAACCAGCTCCATCGTGGTCTCCTCTCTCCATGGGTCCGCAGGTTCCTGCCAGGAGCCTGGTCCAGCACAGAACTCCCATAGATTCACAGCCTCCTCTCAGGCATCCACCTGCTCTGGTGTGGGGTTCTCCACAGTCTACAGGTGGGTCTCTGCATCTCCACAGTCCTGTATGGGCTGCAGGAGAATCAGCTTTTGCTTGAAGCAGCTCCTCCCCCTTCTCCACTGACCTTAGTGTCTGCAGGGCTGTTCCTCTCATATATTCACTTCACCCTTCTCTGGCCTCAATTACTTCCATGCAGTAACTTTTGGGTTTCTTTTCTTCTTAAATATGTCATCACAGAGGCATGGCACCATTTCAGATTGGCTTGGCCTTGGCCAACAGGGGGTCTGTTTTGGAGCTGGCTGGCATTGGGTGAAGCTTCTGGCAGCTTCTCAAAGAAGCCACCCCTGTAGCCGTCCCACTACCAAAATCTGGCCACGTGAATGCAGCACAGAGACATTGCTTCAAGCCCTTTAAATATGCTAAAGATATGCCAAAGTTTGTCTAGATTTGGCATATCTGAGCATCCTTACTCCTTCATGAATTGAGAAGTCTGGTTCAAAAGTCCCCAGAGACTTGTTATCTGTGGATCATTGAAACAATAAAACAGAAGCTTTCAAGGAACCATTTTGGTCAATCATATTGCTTTGTGCACAGTACCTGGGAAATCTTTAATGTGTCACTTATTGACACAATTCAGAACCATGTCATACTACTCAGGCTGTGCTCGGGGAGTATTAAGGCAATAAACCTGTACAAAATCCTAAGCTCAGCCTCTTAAAAATCCTTGTTGAATTTTTTCAGCTAAAATTATTCACTTTTTTGTGAGTGACCAGTTCTTTGTGTGAAGTAACTTGTTTTAAAGCATATGCCTGCCTCAGCAAAATCCTGAATGCCACTCTGGCACCATCTGGAGACCGAGAACTGTGTCACTTCAGGAGTAACCAAAAGATATCCAAGGATTTTGTGTCCCTTATTTGTCATCCAGAAGAGCACTAAGGATACCATAAATAACCTGCCAAGGCTTAGGAGCATCAACTGGCTATCAGTGACTTGACAAACCTCTGTCTTTCTCCACAGTTTCTCCATAGTCTTACATGCAACTCCTGCTCAGATTTTGGCCAGCACACAGCTCATGCCAAGCTCTGTTGCACGTGCCTGCAATGGCACTGGGACCAATACCATTTGGTCAAAGGGATAGCAACACCTAGGCACGACATGGCTGCCAGAAAGGACTACAGTCATTACACAGCCACTGTCACCTGCAGCTTGCTGCATCCTGCAGCCACAATCCTTGCACATTGATTTACTGCCACTTTTCTTCAGAACCTGCTAATTCAAAGAAATTGGACAGAGCAAACTTTCCAGCTTGAAGGCATAAATACTTCAGCTTACATGAGAAGTTTTTGAAGCAGATCTAACAGCAGCTGGAGAGCTGGGGCTTTCATACTTCCTGGTGAGATACAAGGGATGCTACACATTGTGATGGAAGAAGAATGAGCACTCTCACCATTGGCTAGATTACTGTTTTGCTTACAGGTGCACAAGTTACAAGTTGAGAGCTGCAAGTAATAAATTAGAGAACTAGTAAGTTAGAAACTTCAAGAACTAAGTGATGAATTAGTGAACTCCCTTTAGAATAGTGTGGACAAAGTGGACTGAGTCCCTGTAGCTCGTGTTTGTTTTTTCTTCCAACAAGCTCACATAGTAGTTTATTTCACAGAACACCTCACCTGTAAACTTGAGAGATCCAAACAGACCATGACAGCAGTCATCTTCCGGGGTTTAACTGCCCATACTCAAGTTCTGTCCTGATCTGGTGCAGCCACATAACCTGGGATCCGATTTTGCAGAAGAGACCCAAGTGGATCTTGCTCGATCTCCTACTGCTTGATACAAAAGTGGTTGGACAACTGGAGGCTAGATAGCAACTGACAGTAATTGTCAAATACAGAAGGTTGTGTGGAAGTTCCACTGTAGTCTGTCCTGGCTTTAGCATTAACCAACATTTTCATCAAGAGTCTGAATATTAAATAGAATGGCTGCCTATGCTGTTTCTATTCCATTATTACAATGATTGTATTTCTGAAAGATAAAACTAAAAGGGGCTGCACGTATCTAGGCTAATATCATTAGAGTTCAAATATCCTTAACAAACAAGAAATTATCTACTGAAAAACAGGAAAAAATTCACCATAAATAAATGCAGGTTCCTATTCTTAGCAATAATTGACTACACAAATGTAGGATGTACAGCATTTGAATATGATAGCATATATTCAAAAATAGATTTTAGGGATTACAGTGGATCACAAAATGAACATCAGTGAATAATGGATAATGTCCTACTCACAAGATAAAAACATCCAGCCATGCAAAGATTTATAATTAGGAATATGTGAAGACATGATAAATAGTCTCCTTGCTCTGTCTAACATAGATTAAGTTTCAGCTTGAATATAGGATCCAGGACACAGAATTTCAAGAAAGTGGTAGCAATTCAAGCATAAAACATAAAGAGTCAATACAAATGGGAAACTGCGGTTATTTAGTCAAAGTTAAAACCAACTTGGAAATGGCTTATGCTGCGGTAATAAATATTGATGGTGGACACTGTAAAAATCTTAATAACAATGGAGGAGCAAAGCCCTTGAACCGTTTGCATATTCTGAAAGGGTATATTCTGAACCGGGGATATTCTGAAGTCTTCTGTACTGGAAGCATATTAAAAATTGTTATAATAAATGCCTTTGTCAGAAAAGATATGATATATATTACAGTGCCCATACTAGATGTGGAAGGTCATTCGAGCCTATTCCAAATGTTAGAAATAAAGTGCCACAAGGCTGCAAGGAAAAAATCATAATTTTGATTATTCTTGTTCTTGTCATTGCCATTTTTTTGTATTACAAAAGCAGCATTCATCATTATGATGTTTCCTCAATTTTCATCCATTTATGATCCTTTTCCAAAGCCTATTTCATGTCTTAATAAAGCAGGATTTTTTTTTAAATCATAACAAAGTCTAAAGATTAAGAGACATATAACTTATTTGATAGTTAAGTAAGCTGTCTTTACATGCAAAAGGAAGACTTTCAAAAATAAATCAATAAACATGTATCAGATTCAATATTTAATCTTCCAACCAGAGAACAAGTATATTTTATGATGTTCTTGTACCCTTAAAGCTGTATATCAATATTATTAGGTTATATAGTGTGTATATTCTCAGTATGGTTTCCTCAGCAACTATATTTTGGGTATCTTTGCTATGGCAACCAAAGATGATTGCTTATTTTACTGTTTCAATTAATAATCCATGGCACGAACCATAAAAGCAATAGTTAGATAATACATCTACAAAAGGCTAAATAAACATGTGTTACACATGTGCAAGTTTTCTGAAAGAGTTATTACCCTGGTGTAGGAATAATGCATGAGTACATCACTAATTAGACTCTGTATTTCAATGCTTAAAATAGAAACACTGGGCTCAGTTCTAGCCTTATACAGAGGAGGGCACAATAGTGGGTTTTACAACATATGTGACAATCATCTATTATGTGCGAATCACATTTTGTCAGAATGAACTCCTTTTCTATGAAGGCAGGAGAATGAATTTTCCAGTATTGCCCTCAACTTCATAAGAACAAGCCTGTTAAGTCAAAGGAGTCTCTCCGTAAACTAAAATTGACTTGAAACTCAGAACACTGAAAGATAATTGGGTCTTGGTCAATTTTGTTCGTAGAATTTTTAACTTAGCTTATTGTTATGTAACAGGCAAAGTATGTTTCCATAAGACTTCATAAAACTGGTGACAAAATATTCTCAAGAGCATTTTAGATTTCAGGACAGTAAGCAGAAAAGCTGACTATATCTCTAAGTAAACATGTTTTCCTGTCTTTACTTTAAACAAATATAAAGAGCATCTAGATGATCTTAGATGATCTTTAGATGATGTTGCAATTTCCACTTATATAACAATTTTTTTTTTTTCCACCTCTCCACATTTCTGCACTCTGTCATCTGACTATGAAGTGGCTCACAGATTTAATTATAAACACAAGTCTAGAAGCCTGGTTTATTTTACCAGTCTGGACTTGAACACTGCTTTCACAAACAACATTTACACAACAAATACACAATTAATATCAGCAATGCCCTTACATTGCATGCAAGTCAAATCATCCTCTCTTAGAAGCAAATGGTCAATCTATGTAATTTACCTTATGCATGGTCTGAGAATTAAAGCATCATAAATTTGGGAGCTTATACAAGTCTAAATATATGGTCTTACTATCATAATTCCATCATTCTTTGATATACACATCAGGGACTCCTGAGGTAACAGAAGCCAACAGGAAAGCACCAGGGAAATATGGTGTTTGGAAAAACACAGTGTATGGGAAAATGGGAAATGACTTAAGGAGTGTTCCTCTAGGAAGGCAACACATCTAACAGCCCAGCTGAGGTGCCTTTACACCAATGCACGGAGCATGGGCAGCAGGAGGAGTTGGAAGATACGAGCTGCTAGAAAGTTATGACCCTGTTGCTATTACTGACACATGGTGGGACAAATCCCATGGCTGGCATGTGACTAGCTATGGCTATGGGCTGTTCAGAAAAGACAGAGGAGGAGAGGTGGAGAAGCTGCCACCTCTCTTGAGGCACATCTCTTGATGTGAATGAGGTGAAATGAGTGTGAAGAATTGTCTCTGAAGAATAGCCACAAAGCCTGTGGGTAAGAACCAGAGGCTGAGGCAACAAAGGGAACCTCACGTACCATGTCTACTACAGGCCCCTGATCAAGGGGAGCCTCCTGACAAAGCCTTCTTGGTCCAGCTACAGGAGGCATCATGTTCACAGGCTCCTGTCCTGCTGGGGGACTTCAAACACCCCAACATGTGCTGAGAAAGTTTCACAGCAAGGAGTCAGCCATCCAGGAGACTCCTGGAGTGCATGGAGGGTAATTTCTTGAGCCAGGTAAGAGACAATCCTAGCAGAGGGAATGTGTTCCCGGATCTGACGGCCACCAATATATGTGAGCTAAGCGGGGACATGAAGGCTGGAGGCAGCCTGAGTGGCAGTGATCATGTACTGATGGAATTTGTAGTCCTGAGGGATATGGATCAGGTGTACAGTACAGTTAGGCCCTGAACTTTAGGAAAGCAAACTTCCAGCTCTTCAAGAAGATAGTCAGTAGGATCCCCTGGGAGACTGACCTCTGGGACAAGGGAGCAGATCAGACCTGGCAGGTCTTCGAGGAAGTCTTCCATAGAGCACAAGAGGTAGAAATCTCCTGGAGCATGAAATAGGGCAAAGAAGGCAAAACACTGGCATGGCTGAGTAGGGACCTGCTGGTCAAACTAAAGGCAAAGAAGCAAATCCACAGGCAGTGGAAACAAGGACAGGTAACTTGGGAAGAGCGCAGAGGTGAAGTTTGTTTCTGTAGGGATGGGGTGAGGAAGGCCAAGGAGAAGCTGGAACTGAGTTTGACAAGGTACACAAAGAGTAACAGGAAGGGCTCCTACAGGTGTGTTAACCAGAAAAGGAAGGTCAAAGAAGGTGCAAACCCCCTGATAAACTACACTGATAAACTGGTAACAGTGGATAATGAGAAGGCTGAGGTACTCAACAAATTTTTTGCTTCATTCTTCAATAACAACCTCTCTTTCCATGCTTCTGGAGTGGATGGACAGCAGGATGGGGACTGGGGAAGCAAAATCCCTGCTCTGTAAGTAAAGATCAGGTCCATGTCCACCTGAAGAACCTGAATGTACATAAGTTTATGGGACCTCACAAGATGCATCCCAGAGTCCTGAGGGAATTGGCTGATGTAGTTGCCATGCTACTCTTCATTATATTTGAAAAGTCATGTCAGTCGGGTGAAGTCCCAGGTGACTGGAAAAAGGGGAAACGTTGCACCCACCTTGAAAGGGGTAGACAGGAGGACTCTGAGAACCATCCATCTGTCAGCCTCCCTACTGAGCCTGGGAAAGCCATGGAACAGATCCCACTAGAAGCTGTGTTAAGGCGCATGAAGGACAGAGAGGTGATTCAAGACACTAGCACAGTTTCTCCAAGGGCAAGTCCTGCCTGACCAGCCTAGTGGCCTTCTATGAGGGAGTGACTACACCAGTGAACAAAGGAAGGGCTACCAGCTATCATTTATCTGGGCTTCTGTAAGCTTCTGCCATGGCCTCTGTAACGTCCTCTCTAAACTGGAGAGGGATGGATTTGATAAGTGGAGTGTTAGATGGATAAGAAATTAGCTGGACAGTCACATCCAGAGGATAGTGGCCAATGGCTCAGAGTCCCAATGGCCATCAGTGACAAGTGGTGTCCCTCAGGGGTCAGCACTGGGACCTGTGTTATCTAATATCTTCATCATGACATAGACAAAGGGCTCAAGTGCACCCTCAGCAGATTTGCAGATGACACCGAGCTGAGTGGTGCAGTTGACACAGATGAAGGATGGGATGCCATCCAGAGGGACCTGGATGAGCTCAAGAAGTGGGCTGGTGGGAATGTCATGGGTTTTAACAGGACCAAGTGCAAGGTGCTGCAGCTGGGTCAGGGCAACCCCTGAATCAACACAGGCTTGGGATGAACAGATCCAGAGCAGCCCTGCCCAGAAGGACGTGGGGGGCATGAGAGACTGGACATGAGCAGGCAAAGTGCCCTCCCAGCCCAGAAAGCCGATTTTATCTGGGCTGCATCCAAAGCAGCGTGGCCAGCAGGTCAAGGGAGTGCTCCAGTCTGGGGAGACCCCACCTGGAGTGCTGCATCCAGCTCTGGGGCCCCAGCACAGGAAGGACGGGGACCTGTTGGAGCAAGTCCAGGGCAGGCCACTAGAGTGGTTGGAGCACTCTCCAGTGGAGAAAGGCTGGAAGAATTGGGATTGTTGAGCCTGGAAGAGAGAAGGCTTTGGGGTGACCTCATTTGAGGTTCCATTCCAGTACCTGAAGGGAACATACAAGAAAGATGGAGAAGGACTTTTTACAAGATCCTGTAGCTACAGAACAAGGAGCAATGTCTTCAAACTGAGTAATTAGATGTTAGGAAGAAATTCTTTACTGTGAGGATAGTGCTGCACTGGGACAGGCTGCCCAGAGAAGCTATAGATGCCTCATCTTTTTAAGTGTTTAAGGCCAGGCTAGATGCGGCTTTGAGCAACCTTGTCTAGTGGAAGGTGCCCCTGCCCACAGTCTGGTCTCTCCCAGTCCATGCCTTTCTATGAGTCTATGACTTGTTATGTTATGTCATGATATGTCATGTTATGTCATGTTATGTCATGTTATGTCATGTCATGTTATGTCATGTTATGTCATGTTATGTTATGTTATGTTATGTTATGTTATATGTTATGTTATGACTGTGCATCTGGTGAAGAGGCAACAAATGCATACAATGCATAATGTTATTTCTTGTAGAGAGCTAAATTCTGAGGAGAGTACCCCCATAGCAAAATAATGGAAAAACACAAGAATTCATTAGCCACACAAACTTTTTTTTTTTTTTGTCTTGGCCCCATTGTCTTGTGCCTCAATCTAGCTACAGAAATATCTTTCCTACCTCAAAACACATATCAAGCTAAACATGTGGTACAGTAGTGTCTGAAGGTGCAATGTGGTTCCATAAATAGCTATATTATTCTCCATGACATTCAATATTTAACTGTTTCTCAACTCAGTTTGATGGGAATCCATGATTTAAAAAATCACCCCTCTTCACATAAACCAGAGTTTCATAGTTTTAATGATCTTTGATGCTCAGATCCTAATGGAAATACTTCAGTTATTTCATTTATTTGAAGAATTGAATAATCCTAAAGCAGCCACTCTCACCTAGTCTTTTTTTACAGCAACTTTGCTAGCTGATGCTCTTTTTGACAATTACTCTGTTTCTTTTTAAACAAGGTCAAAACACAGCCATCATTTTAAGAGAATACAGGGATTTCTGAAAAGAACTCCTGAGTAATCTAAATAAAGGCGGAAATACAGATCAAAATCCTCACATGCAGGTGCAGAAGCACTCACTGGGTTTTTAAAACACAACACCTATATATACTTTTCATGAATGAATACAGATGTTTTCACTGGTTCACAGCATCATTAAATGTCAAGATGACCTTACTGTTTATCATCGAATTTTCTAAGTGCTCTAAAATCCATATGCTGGCCTAGATTTCCTTGAAAACCTCCAGACCTTAAGATATTCAAACAAGAATGTCTGAACAAGCCATAATGTAGTAAAATACTACAATTAAAAAAAAAAAAAGGTGCATTCTTAATTTTTCCTCCTTACCCTGAAAAACTATGTCTTTGTCTCAAACTAGTATGTTGAGCTTTTTTTGGGGAAAATATTTATTACAGTTTTTTTCATGGTTAAGGTCTGAATATCTACAAACTCCAGGTAAAGCTTATAAAAAAGCATTTTCCATGAGCAATTGGCTATTTTAAAGGGAGCCTGGTGATTCTACTGCTGCGTGACTCCCATTAATGTGCATTAATCACAGACTATCTGTCAGATTCTGAGTCTGGATCCCCAAAAGTCTGTTTACTAGGAATACGTAATTCTCCATCTGTAGCAGTACATCTCTTCCAAGACCAACACTTCTGATTTAAAACATGATGGATAAGATTCATTTGCTATAACTTTAGTATTTAAAAATTTGGACATCGCAGCATGAGCTACTTACTCAATGACCAGAGGACAGAAAGATACATTTAGGAAAAGATGTTTCCTCTTATCTCAAAAAAAAGGTCTAGAAGATGTTGAATAACTTGTAGAGAAGCTCATTTCCTCACTTTTGAGAAACTTATTACAAAGTCAAAGTGATGCATCATTTTGGCACTGGTGAGGTGAAGAGGAAAAGGAAGGCACAGGTCAGAGGAAGATGGAGGAAGCCAGAAGATGGCACAGTCCTTACGCGAGAATTTATGCCTCGCTGGACAAAACTGAAGTGTTGTCAAGTGAGATGCAGCTACAATGGATTTTGAGAAAGAATCAATATCAAACAGCAAATTTTCTTCTCAAGATATCATTCTCAGAAAAATGGCAATCCAAGATTAGAACTTCTCCTGGATACCCGTGTTCCATCCTGCTTTTTGCAAATACCAATATAACAGTAGACACTGTCCTATACTTAAATAGTTTAATCTTACTTTCATTGCATTTTCCTTGGTATTTTATCAAGACATTATTCCTTCTATTTCAAGATGAAAATTCTTCCACTTTTACTTGTAAATGCATTTAATCTTACTTAATTAAAAACCCTCACCAAATTGTAAATGGTTTGTTTCACTGAAATGTCTGGACCAGAATTATAATTAGACAAAAATATCTAAAAATTAAATAAGACAAAAAAATCCAAAAGGAATACCATATTAGAACCATTAAAGAAAAAGGAAAGGAATAGAAGGCATCTTAGCAACAAATGTAGCAGATGAAGGCCTCCTACACATCGTGGTTATATTATTTTGAAATTAATTCCAACACTTTTAGATATTTCAGCATTAAATATTACCAAATCTAATTTTATTTATCCCATTAAATAGTGTAACTGACTTCTATAATCAGTTCCAAGAGTATCACATACATGTGGTTTGAGACTGAGCTCTTTGCATAATGCATGCATTTGTGTTGGTTTTCACACTCTAGTAGTTATCATGCAACTTGCCAATGTGAACCTTACTTCTTGGCAAAAGCTCTGTTCTAGTAGTAATCAATCAACACTTGCTCAAGAGTAGATTAAGTTCCACAGAAACATTCAAAATATGCCACAAAGTACAGGAATATACTCGTGAGGAAATTGTAGACACTGTTTTCATACTTATCTGCATGATTCTTTTCCTGTTTTTCTTTAATAAATATGACAATGCTAAAAATAATGCCTTGAAATCTGCATTAAAAAAAAAAGAAAACATTAAATTATAATAGGTGACAAGCAGGCAATTAAGCCTTTGAAATCAATTCCTTCAGATTGAGGAGGTAAACACAAGGGAAAAAATCAGCAAATGCTTTCCATGCAACAAAAGAAATGTCACCAGTTGAAAGATGACCTCTTTAGAGCTATAGAGATTTGGGGTTACCAAAAGTAAAAGGTGTATCTGCCTTACAGAGAAAATGCTAAGGAAGAAGATACAAAAAAGGAGGTCACCAACTTCCAAATTAGCTATTGGACAAAAGAGCACTGAGCTGAACTGTGAAGAGTATAGTTTCAAACGGAGATCCTATACTAAGAAGCCTGGACAAAGACACCTACAGCCTTGAAACAAAACATGAATGTCTTTTGAATACTGAGCATTTCTTCCTGATGATATATAAGTGCACACAAACCATCAATTAAATCTTGGTATATCAACAGTTATGATCCTCGGGCAAAAATAAATATTAAAAAAAAATATAGACTAGGAATGTTGTGATTTTTTTTCTGATTTTATTGCCAGATAACTAATAGCCACTAGAAAATTCAGAAAACCTGACATAACTTCTATAGTAACTTATTTGTGTTAATGATATTATGCAGAGAAGCAACATTTTGCTAGTTTTCAAGACTGATTGAGCTTAATAAGCAAAGCTTAACTTAAGCAAGAAGCAAGAACAAGGTAGTTGCTATTTGATTTACCTGACAATGTGAAACATGAGAAGTACAATGGAGAAGTTTTCAAACAGGTACTGAAACACATGGTAAACATGAACATTCGAAACCATATGTATACAAGCTTCAGAGAATGAAGAACAACAAAGGATAAGGAGAAAAATTCTAGCAAGTTCAAGAGATATGTCTATCTGTCTTGAAATGGACACAGTCCTCAAAGACTCAAGGTAGTATAAGGAAACTTCCACTAACTTTAAAACTTTTTCAGCTTCTAACAGAGCACACCAGTAGTGCTATTTATGTTAGAATTGCACAGCTGAGGCACACCCCTTCAGCAGCTGTAAGTTACTCTGAAAAAATAGCCCTATTATTGCCTCTTCATGTGTTCTGAATTTAACGGCAGCAATGAATGAGACTGAAAGAAGATCACTGTAATGTTGTGATTGTTGAAAGGAAATCTATTTCTTATACTCAGTCTTAAGCTATTAGAAGCACAGTGGGAGGAAATCAAGCTGTTCCATTGAGAAAATTGGAATTGAGGATCTGGGATCCCTTCAGTGGGTATAATGACTCCTGTTAAAGAATGAGGTGGCTCCTGGCCATGATCAGCCTCAACTTCTGCCACCAAAACTTATTTCTGAGAGCAGATTGTCACTCTTACGACCTGCAGATAAAGAGTGTGTGTCACCTGAGTAACAAGTGCAGACGTGTCGGTTCTTCCTAGAACATCTGCAACTTGTGACTTTTTTTGGCTGGACATTCAATATGTGGATGCCTACAAGTATGTCCATGCCAAGCATGCCAATTATGTCCAGCAAGATGCTCTTCCTGTGTTTCACTGCTGTAACTGCTTCTTCTAGTACCATATCTGAGCCAAGCTTCAGCCTCTTTGACATGCAGCAGCTCTTATACCACATAGTATGTGAACCCAAACTATTTTGTACAGAACTCCTCAGCAAAGCCAGTGTTGCATACAGGTGCAAACAAGTGTGCCAGAATTTCTCAAAGATCTGCTGTCCCATGTGAACTAAATTTTTTCTCTCTCATAAAAGACATTTCAGAAGGAAATAAAATATTTATCTCTCTTACTGCATCATTCAAGAAGTTAAAGGGCAGCAGGATATCTTAAACCACATCAGGTCAGGAGCACTTTTTTTTAAAGCAAGAAACCTTCCTAATGCTTCTGCACCCCATTTCTGTCCCCACCATAAGACAGCACACAACCACAACCACAGTAAATGTTCCCAGAAGTGGTATCTGGAGAACAAGAGCAGGGAGTTTTATGAGGGCTGCTTACACACTCACGATCATCTTCAGATTGCTCTTACTTAGCCATACCTCCAACACACAGTATTTATTATGACTGAAGGAAAATGGGCCTGTACAGCTTTGTTCTCTGCATATGTCTACATTCCTGCTCAGCAAGGCACTGATGTAAAGACCATTACTGCCTAGAAAGCCCAGGGAAACTTTTATACATCCCCTTCCTTCACATAGGCTCTGACACTTTCTGTCACCAGCCTGTACTGCCCATACTGCACCCTCCAGCCCTTCCTGGTGTGATGTGATGAACAGAGGCAGGGATCCAAGGAGGTCAGTTTCATCACCAGGCAGGAAAAGAAGGGCTCATTTTCTTTAGTGAAATCAAGGGCAAAGCCAACACAAGAGAAGAATTGGGCCTAGATTTGTGCTTATCCACTTGTCTAAAGACATACATTAGAAAATGGTTTTATTGTTAAAAATAGAAAATGCAGACTTCTACAGAACTACAAAATGTTATACTATTGTATTATTTGTACCATATTTTTTGAAAAACAGCATGAAAAATGTCATTTCTAATATCTTCCAAGAAGCCTTTCTTCTTAGAAAAAACTTATTTAAGGTAGCTTAAAAATAAGAATACTAGCAGTGAAAACATGCTCAGAGCACCCCTCCAGGGACAGACATGGTAATGGACATGCAGAAGAAGCAAGGCTCCCCTTGCATATAGCCATGGCAGAAAGACAGGCTGCATAAGGCTTGAGCAACCTCGTCTAGTGGAAGATGTCCCTGCCCATGGCAGTGGGACTTGGGACTAGATAATCATTCCAAACCCCTAACATTCTATGACTCTATGATTAGCTTTGGGAGATGTCTCTACAGTGGCTGATGCAAGAGAGACCCACCTGCAAATCTTCTAACAAGGAAATATACAGGAAGTGCAAATCCAAATTATTTAATTGTGCATTTGTTTTACCAGAACCAAATCAGAAGAGAGATAAAAGCATCTTACCACCACATGGCTATTTAGTGTATAGTGATAACTTTGACATGAAATTTGTCTTTCAGAGGGGAAAGATTATTCAGACTGACACACCTTTGTGTTTCCTCTCTGATCTGAGGTAGTAGAGTTGACAGCAATGTTCCTTGGTGTCACAATCTGGCTGCAATCAGCAAGCTGCCCACTTCCAGAGAGGTGAAAATTTACCATGTTGACATATTCTTACTGGCAGTGTAGCTGTTTCATCTCTTGTAGAAGGAACATACTGCCATGTTAGGTTTTGACAGGTCTCCAGAAAAATAAATACACTTAGCTGGCAATTTCTCTGCAAAGACACTACAATACTTAACCCACTTTCATGAAGACCAACAGAAACATTTTCATTATTATTGACAATATAATCAGCATTATATGGAATTTCATTATAGTACTTTCTTGTTAGCAGGCTTCTAGAGAAGCTTTAAGATTTAAAATATTTTTTAGGAGTATCTAATATCTAGCAAGAAACGAAGGACACAAATTTCGAGCTCTAATGACTAACATTTTCTCACAACCATTAGTTCCTTCCTCTCTGTCAGGAGCTGACTGGAAGAAGTTTTAACACTGTTGCTCACTCTATAGAAGACCATCATTTGAAACCTTAAGTCTAGGCTGTTGCAGTGTATGACTCATTTACTTGAGGGAAGTAAATAAAATCAATCTCCTTTGTCTTCAAGCTGGGATCTGATCAGAATTGGTGTGCTGTTAAAAAGCAATGATCATTCATTCTTAACACAAACATATTCTCTCTCAGAAAAGAAATTCATTCTAGTTCAGCATGGGTTCATAGTCACCAAAGTAAACAGGATGTTGCCATAATTGAGGGATAAATACCCTGCCCTGCTGCAAGTCCTCTCCTCACTTGGTTGTTCTTGACGATGTTTTCCTCTGGCTCCTGATCCAATTGTTTGTCCTGAGTTATCCTTGGTGTGATCTCTAATACACTTCATGCTTTGCTGTATTGCCTGTGCTCTGCTTTTGGTTACTGAACAAGTCTGACTCTTTGGGGATGTGGATGAAAAAATACATTGGTTGTAAAAAATAATAATAATATGTGGACTCCATTAAAAACAGTGAGCAAACACTACTAATTAATTATCTAAAGCTATTTTAAGGGCTTGTAGGTATATATTTTGCATACTACCTAGGCATAATTATTACTTTATGGTACAGAAGCAAAAACAGCACTGGGGATATAGGGACTGTCACAGCATACCTAAAAGCTTGGTGGTGTTGCCAGAATCAGAACAGCCCCAGAGGCAGCCTGCATGGCAAGAATGAGGTGTGTTTTTGCAGTGACTGAGAAGTATTGGACCACTCAAAGATCTCAACATGGTGGGGTGAAATGGGAAACAACCCTCTTGGTAGCACCCATATATCTTTTTTTCTAACATTAAAATCCCCCGTTTGTTCAAATAACAGTGATTGAAATAATTCTCTTCAATCATGTTTCCTACTTGATGCTGCTTGTACCATGCAGGCTCATAATTCTCATAGGATAGAACTGAATCTACAGTACTTTTGTGAGATTATGTAAAAGACAATCCTCATTTCTAGAACTATCCATCCCAAGGAAAACCACTATGTCTATGTTATACTGCCAGCTAGAGCAGCGAGGCCTTGGGGTACTTATCAGATAAGGAACCCGGGATAGGTTTATCATAGCTCAGAATGGCAGCAGAAGAGCCTGTGGTAGGACAGAGACAAAAGTACACTGGTTTGCTACACATCCAGCAGAGAGGAACCAGTATCTAACCAGAAAAGAAAAATCTGATCAATCAGTTTGGGCCTTGCACTAACATAAACCTTCAAGTCATCCTAATAAAGCCGGGAATAGAAGGGAATTTAATTATTTTTGATTCTAAATTCCAGTTTCTTATCTTGTAAATGCTGCCTGGCATGTTATAGAATCATAGAATTTTTAAGGTTGGAAAAGACCTCTAAGATTATTGAGGCCAACTCTTAACCCAGCACTGCCAAGTCCTCCTCTAAACCCCATCCTTAAGTGCCACATCTGCATGTCTTTTAAATACCTTCAGGGATGGTGACTTTCCTGCCAGCTCATCTTTCAGCACATGGGGACAGTCTGCTCCTGTGTCTTGAAGTTTTTATGCTGGAAGAATGCCCAGCCTTCCTGCACTCCTTTGCCCTTCAGGAATGCCTCCCAAGGTACTCTCACAACTAGTCTCCTAAACAAGCTGAAGTCTGCCCTTCTAACTTCTGGAAGAATCAAAAATTATCATTTAATGATCACCGTGCCAAAACAACCTCCAACCATCAAAGCACCCTCAAGTCCATTATGGGATCCAAAACCATCCCCCCAAATTTTTAAGTTCTTGAGCCCAGAGTCCTGCAGTGTTTTTTTAATGACTTCGAATCCAAACTCCTGAATCAAACCACTTGGCTTCCTCTGCAGTGATGCCAAGATGATTTTTTGCCTTTTCTTTTATATACCTTTTATATAACTTTTATATATTCTCAATATTCTTTACATGCATACTTGTAATTCCTTAAGTCTAATAACCTACCATAACCCTAGTATTTTGTTAGGCCAAGAGACCAAACAGCCTAAAGGCCTCATAGCAAGAGGCCAGAAAACGCTACCTTATCTTGGGAAACCAAGGTCCTCTCTAGAACATATACTATAAACTAAAAATTTGGCCCATCTAGGAGAAATTCCTCAAATGAAGGAATACCATGCCATTCATCCAGGCCTGCCATTAAGGCATCTTTACTAGGTATGCTAATTTGTAAGGTCCATAAATTGCACACACAATCTATAGTATGTGTGCACTGCGGCGCATCCCACTTTGACGAAGTGGTGCACCAATAAGGATCCTTATTAAAATACCGAGGTAAAAACCCCTTATCCCTTAACTGTGTCTGACTCCCAATTTTTTTAAGACCAGAAAAAGGCATCAGCAGTATGTAGGAGACCTGCAGGCTAAGGACAGGACTCTTCCTAGGAATCTAACTGAGGAAGATCTAGCTTAGTGCCAGCCCTTTCACATGACTTGTGTTTCATTTGTTTAACACAGGTATAATACATAAACGTGTTCTAGTCTGGCTGCTGTCTCCAGACCCACTTCAGAGTGAGCACTGCTAGTGGAAATCAGCCAAGGGTGCTGAAGGCAGCCTCACCATTCCAGAGCAGTGCAAGGACTGCATCAGCAGAAACTGGAGCATGGCATGTGGTGGTGGTTGTGTACCCACCTTAGAACTTTCCCTTACAAACTAAATGCAGGGGAAAGCTAGGCATGGGCAAAAAGATAGTTTGAAAAATACAACGTTAATACAATTCAAGTATAACCCCCCACTGAATGACAATTCACAACCAAGGACCCTTGTGTGTGCTTTCAAGAAATAGCCTGTAGGAAATTTAAATTGCAAATTAAGCTACTCTAATCTTAGCTTCTTTAAATACCTTACTACATAGATCCTTCAGGGTGACAGATTACTAGATTTAGATTTCTTTCAAGTTAGTCTCATGACAACCATTTGGGAGATAATATAATCTCCATTTCTCTGAGCAACTCTGAGGTAGGCTTTGGCTGTTTGATGCATACCTTTGTTCCAGCTTCTTGATACCCTGCCCCACAGAAAGCTCAGCTACCCCTTCATTCTTAGTCCAGGGTCTGGGTAAGTCTTTGCCTGTTAACAATAAGAAAGAAAACCCTTTCAAATCTCCAACATTGCATAAACTATGCCTGAGCATATAGCTCTTGTTCATCCACATGGACAATTACAGCATTTCTAGTGACTAAACCTTTCTGACAGAGTGACTGAGATTTCTCATGCAGGGAAAATATTGTCTAAAGCTAAAATTTATTTCAAGTTATTTATTGGTTAATCACCAAACAGTAAAGTTCTTGGTACAATTTCTCAGTAGAAGTATATTAAATTCAACTGAAGCAATTTTGGGAAAGAGATAATGCTCTGTGCTCTAATAGTATTCTATTTACGTGCTTACTATTGCTAAATTTTATTTGGACACATAATCTCAAGCTACATATTTCAAGCCCACAAATCTCATGCCAGAATTACTAAGAAAAAATGTCCTCCATTATTCCACATCCTAGTAGCTACAGTGGGATTAAACTGAAAAGCAGAGTTCTAAATTGAACCATAACTATTCTCACTGATGTAAACAATACAGCATTGCAGAACTAAACCCACAAAGGAAAAAGTCAAAAACTGATTGTTTTTAGTTTTACTAGATAACATAATAAAAAATTCCTATATCAATGTCAACATCTAGAAATTGATCTTTTCCTTTGAAAATCACTTTCTTTTAAATAGTCTGACAGAAAAGCTGATATTCATATTCTCAAAGTAGAATTAATGACCTATGCATAAACCCCAGCATTGCTTCCATACCTTAGGAATAAATCTGAACTGATGAATACTTTCAAATAAAACATCCACAGCTATGTTGCCACAACAGACATTTCTAAGAGGACACGAGACTGCACCTTAGGATGATTGCAATAAGAGTAAATCACCTTTATACAATTTCCTACTCCTTCTACAGATTCTGTCAGAAAAATTAATATATCTTACACTGCATTCTGTACTTGCTGTAGTCTGTCTCAGGAATGAATTATCACCAAATTTTAATGCTTCAATACTGTGCATTTTTTATTCTCATTATATTCTGCCTTTTTTCTCAATCTTGTGAGAAAAATTATAATAATAAAGAGAAAATAGCAGAACATTTATCCATTTATCCATTCCCTTGACATCCTTAATATTGTAACCAGAACAGAAAATTACATGAAAATGATTTGTTCTTATACTAAATATAGACACAAGGAAAGAAATAACTTTAAAATTAATCAGTCCCCTGAAGAATATGAATCCTTGGTCTGTCTTCAGCGCCCTAAAATGTACTTCTGCATTGAGCATTGTCATCAATTAAAGCTACAGTCAGTATTAAACATTGACATCTGCTACTGTGATATGGACTGCTGTGAAGTAAGACTGCAATTGGACATTATACCATTTTGGTACAAAGAGGCATAACGAAAAGAAAGGCAGAGAGCTAGATCTCTGAAATGTTTTATAGAAGCATCGATATTAGGAAATCTGAACTCTGCAAGTCCTTGTCTCTAAACTGAAGAGGATCACATTTCTGCTAAATATGCAGAATATGTTATATTTAATGTTATTTGGTCATTTCTTCTTTTATAACAGAATGAGATGCAAATGCATAAATTGTCATTTTCTTGGTATATAACATTTCCATACCAAGGAAGAAAATAAAAGCACCAAACAGTTTATTAGAGTACCATTTCATGAGTACAATTCATCTTTAAGTACATATATACTTCTTTAAATACACAAACATCATTACAATATCTATAAACACATACAAATACAGAACAATGATATTCCAAGTAAAAACAGTCAAACAAATTTTTGCGAGTGAGCTTAGCATAAGCTTGCACCTAAGTAAGTTGTCAAAATTGTCTGCTTGTCTTTACCAAGGAAGAAGTGTAAAGAAAATTATCCTGGATGCCTGCAGAGTATGTGTGTACTCAATAGCAGTGACCACGATCAAATTCATATTGCAATTTTTTGGACATGACTATTTCACCTGATCCTCTCAGTGTCAGGTCTGTCCTTTAGGGTGCTCTACTGTCACGCAGTCAAGAGCAATTCCTGTCCCAAAGAGATCATCAACTGCCTCAGTAAGAAATAGGAGAAGAAGCTGAAGCAAAAAGACTTGCCATAGGGATGGAAAAAGAATCAGTGACAAAGAATATGATATAAGTTTCATGACTGTCATGCCAATATCCCTTCACATCCTAGGAGTCTATTCACCAATTTGAAAAGCAAGATAATTTAATGATGGAGCTGATGTGAAGATTTTTATTTTGATATTGGTGGAATACATCCAAATCCACCTGATATTTCAACTGCCTTTACAAAATACTTTATATGTCATAAACCTCATCTAAAGAAGTCTAAATGTATTTAACTACCTACTTGAATCTGAAATTAAATTCAGATTAGAAGCAGTGTGAATTGAGGGGCTGGGAATGCCATCATTGGATAAAAAACCCAGAACCCCTGGGTGATGCTGGAAGGGATGCTACAGCTTGTTTCTCTCTGCTGGTAAAACTGTACATCTGTCCTGCCCCTGTACTCTCTTGGTAATGTCTCATTGTGTTTTAAAGGACTGCTATTTACTAACAATTCATTCTTTCGCCCACAGAATCTTCCAATGAATTCTAAAAACAGGAAAACATGTTCTTATAACTGAGAGAATAACTAGTAAACTAATGTGTTAATAAACTCATATTGATGAATTCCCACTAAAACAAAGGCATCCCCTGGTTTTAAGGTAATACAACACAAACACGCTAGCTTGTCATTCACTTTGAACAGATAAACAACTAATCCTGTTTAACAACCAAAATTAACATTTGGGTTG
This sequence comes from Phainopepla nitens, assembly GCA_013400175.1. NCBI lineage: Eukaryota > Metazoa > Chordata > Aves > Passeriformes > Bombycillidae > Phainopepla > Phainopepla nitens. The sequence continues at coordinate 273,016 of VXBQ01002750.1, forward strand.
ATTTTTAGCAAGGATAAGGACTTATCACATGACATAACTGGCCTCCTCTTTACCTTCAATGCATCATTTTTGCTTAAAAAGACATTTCTTTTATTGAATTTAGTTTAAAAAAAAGAAGTTCCTTCCTGGCGCTAAATTATATAATCTAGACCAACTCTGAGTTTAGGAAAGTCATAATAAGTTAACTCATTATTAGTCTGAAATGCACTTCTGTGGATATACACAAAAAAATCCAGTTGTTGACAAGAAGGGATTAACTACAAGCCTTAGCAGAGTCTTTGAGTACCTAGAAGTTCACATTATTTGGAAAACTAATAACTAGGTCTGTGCATTTTAGGTAAGCTTTAGTACTTTAAAAGTCAAATGAGATCTCCATTATCCCCAAAAAGCAAGTAAATTATTTTCATATTAATAATACAGGGACATCACTATAGTATTGCAGTCAAGGTCTTTTTCTAATTATGCACGCAATAGTGAACACAAAGGAAGTAGAAATCTACCAATATGCAGAAAGAAAATGGGAAAGGATGCTTAAAGTCCATGAAGATGTTAGATCTTGTGGGCAAGGAAAACAGAGCTATTTTCAAAGATCATGAATTATGGAAACACAGGTCACATGGCTTAAAACCATACAGAAAGAAATCACAGTTAAAAGTTTCCTATTTTCTTATTTGAATTTGTGATGAACAGTCTGCAAATTACTGCTTTCAAGAGTTCTTTTCTGTGTCAAAACCTTGGCAGAACCATTTCTGCCACCAGAATTTCTGAAATTTCAAGAAATTTTATGTATCCAATGTGTCGGTAATGCATAAGAACAGCAAATCTGGGAAATCTGAAAATGAAGGACAATAAAAATGAATTAAATTAAATATCTGAATTAGAAAGAGAAAACCTATGGAATTAAGATTTTTTAAAGCATAGGAGCTTGAATAAGAAACCAAGAGCAATGTAAAGAAATACCTTTGCATTCACCACAAAAAAGGTAAAAGATGCCTTAACTCCTTCCTCAATCATCTGAAATGACAGGAGACTTGAAAAAAGTGGCAAGAATAACAAGACTTCAGATCAACGAAGATAAAAAAAGATTTGTGCCTGCAAATTGACAAAAATAATGTGCTGAAGTTTATGTAATAGTCAATAACCAGGAATATCAGTGCAAGAATCTTAAATACCTAGCAGCATCAATTATTAGTAGCTATTGAATTCAGAAACATAGTAGGACATGAGAATTACATTTTTGTCCTCTCAAGTACTGCTTAATTCTGATAAACACCAAGGAGAACCAATTTAAAGATAGTTATGCAAATCTCCTACAGGAGACCCTTTGGATGTAAGCTATTAAACTTTTCAAGAAGTAAGTAAATGAGCACTGGAATTAATTTGGGGGTCAGGAAGAAAGCAAGATTAAGAAAAGATTTAATAAGAACGTGTGGAAAGCCTCAGAGAAAACATCTGTAGCAAATACAGCGAAATTCTGTCAGCCTTGATGGGTGATCAGTATGATGAGTGAAGAAGACATGAGGTACATTCTCTAAGAATATGAATTTCCCTCTCTTAGGACTTTGCAAACTGTTTAACTACCTACTTTTTTCTGTATGCTTTAGAGATATCCTGCAGTTACCATAATTTTGCCTGAAACAGGTCAGGATCCCTTAGAAGCACCTTTCTCTGGTTTTTTTTGCTGCAAAACCAAGAAATAGTACCTTATTACGCACTATTAATATTCACAAGAAATATGCTCTCAGAGTAAAGTGATACAGTGAAATTATGAGAGCAGAGAGAGATCTTTCAAGTGCACAGTTTCAGCACGCCAGGAGCCCTCCCTACTAAGCACACTCTTCTAACATACAGGGACTTTTGGTATGACTCCTTGCTACCTCCACTACTGGCCATGGTGGCAAACTGTTGGTGTCTCCTCCAGGCTAAACCACACACTAGGTCTTCCGGCTTCTCCACAGCCTGATGCCCAGAAAACTTACAGCAGTACATCAGCATTTTTTTCACAATCATTAACTTAACCTCCAGATTTCGTGCTCCTGGCTGTCACAGTTTGTTCTGAGGCGCAGTTTATCTGGACATCTTCAGTTTGGCACCATTTTTGCAAGTAGTTATATATAATGACTAGCTATTAGGTATTAGTATGCTTACCAACCCAAAGTCTTTGAGCTGGGGAGGGCTCATTCTCTGCAGCTGACTGGAAAGGCTCCCTGGTGCTGCAGAGCTGCTGTCCCCCACCAGCTCCATTGGGACTGATAACAATGATAACTCATCGACTCTGATTCCTAGGCTAACTCTTGACCAAACCTCTTGGTTTTTCCTTTAAGATTTTACACCTTTTCTTGTTGTGTTTTCCTCTTGAATGCTTCAGCTGCTAACAGTCCTGTCTCAACAATTTCACTTTTATCTCTAAGCTTACCTTTGTGACCTTTCTGCATAATTTCTGACAGGTCTTCCTCAGCAGCATGAGCAAAGGTTATGCAGTGGGGCTGTATGAGAACTAGGACTCAGAATTTGTGACACAGGGGCAGGACCCTAGGGTTCATGTGGGTGCACAGCCCTTGCTATTCTTTGCCAAGATTTCCATCTTCATTCCCCCGCTCCTAGGAAAATTCTCATGTCGCCCAGAGTTGACCTCAAACCACATGCAGACTGGACAGAGCGTAACTACCCACCCATTACCAGGTCCAGCTCAGGGTCAATCATCTGAGATGTCAAAGTCATAACATAAAAAGACTTTTTAAAACAAAGTGAGATCTATTGCTAGTTCTGGGGCGAAGACTGTGTCTTTTAAGGCCCAGATTCTTAGTGAGGGAGCTTTGATGTGTTTTTTTTTTTTTTTTTTTNACTGTACTAAGGGACCAAAGTATAGCCAGAGAGCTGACATGGTACAGGAAACATGGCAAGCTTTTAGCAGTATGATACTTCACAGATTATGTTTAATATAGCCGTTTGCTTGACCAGCTGTGACAGAACATATCACTGGCCAGATGCTGCCTTCCTCTGCAGGACAAGTTAGAACAGGGTTGGTAAGCTTTTTCTCTGTTCTAACAGAGATTTATACTGTCCAGGGATCTTAACATGCATGACTGACTATTCATTCTCTTCAGTGATCATAGGAGCTTCATTTTTTCATGCCTGATCAGGGAAGGAGAGTCTGCACATTAATCATTGACTCAGGTGTTATTTCAAGTGGACATGATGGAGGGTTATAACACATAATGTAGCAAAGCTGCATTTGCCAGGCTTGGGTACAGTGCTGAAAAAGTGCTTTGAAACACAGGAAGCACCCAAGCACTCGTCTCCTACTATAACCCTACTGAGAGAGAAGGGCAGAGCAACCATCAATCACTCTGGTTACTTTTTGTTCAAGTGAGCAATGACCGTGCATAACCTTTTGGCTACCAGCTGTGATAAAATCAGGCCACAGATTTTGGCATCACCACTACCTACAGTTTGGTCCAGGAATAGGCTTCATATTTTATCAAATTTATCCAAAATATTTATCAAATATTTTCTCTGTGGCATTTGCAACTCCAAAAGTCTAGCTAATGACCTTAGAAATATCAAATCTTGTTGCACAAGTGTTAAGCATCTTGGGAAGATGTTGGGTTAGAGATGGGCACCTAAGACTTTTCAGAAGAAAATAAAATGTATTTTTATGACGGGCCCTGCATCAAGGGCATTTTCATCTGAGGGAAGATGCAAAAACAGTTTAAACTGCTAAACAAAAGCAACATGTAATTTTCATTCGGTGTTTTGGAATGAATGAAGTGAGTATTACAGAATGCTACGGTATTTCATAGTAATCTAAGACTTTACCACTGTGTCTGCTTCAACAGAAAAGATTCACAACGGTTTCTTGCAAGAACCACTGAAGTTTCTTTTCTAGATGTCTGCAGTGGTAAGCTGAAAGTGCAATTACAAGAAAATACACAATGGATGTGACATAGTGGTATTAATCAAAAGTTTGAAAATTTGCAGAAGTTACCTAAAAGACTCATAAGCCTGGATGTACAATGACTAAATACACCATTAAATACTCCACGAACATATCTAGAGGGAGCACTTGAAGACTTGTTGCCACAAAATAATCAAAATGAAGGGCCAAAGTTAATGCCATGATATCTAATTAGTTCAGACTCTTTGAGCTTTCACACTGATTGGCAAAAATTAGGTATCCTTACTACATTTCCCCAAGATACCTACAACTGCACTTCAGTGAGAATTTTTTTGCTGACAAATCTGCTTTTGCCAGACATTCTATATCTGACAGCAGTGTCTGACAATGAGCTTATAGCTTGAAGGACATTTTAGGCATTTTAAAACTATATATGTGACTACCAATAGGATAGTGAGTCCATGTTCATTCCCAACACAGGATAAAACAAGTTAAAACAATAAAGAAATACCAAGGTGGTTGGTCTTTCTGTCTCGGGTGATACAGAAGAATAGGGATACCAGCTACTGAGTCTTCATCATGTCCTCTAGGGTCTTCTTAGGTTAGTGATGATATGCTGGTTTTGGATGTGCTTTCCAGTACTCCTTAGGAAGAGAATGCAATTCGAATTCCTTCTCCATCAAGTCTAAGGACTTACTCAGTGTCTCTTGGTTTCTGATCTGGGTATCCTGAGAAGGTGTACATAGATGCACTGAGATCCTGAAGACCTGCTGATATTGGTGTCATCAATATATGTCAGTTTTCTGTTGTTCTTTCTGGTGCTTCTGCATTTCCATTCACTATGCACTCATATCAGTCTTCATGGTTCTTTATAATTCCTTTCACAGATAATATAATCACAAAATTACATCAATGAATCATGTGCTGACAGCTCCTGACACTTTGCTAAACAAAAACAAAACACCTGCACTGTAAGAAAACAATGTCAGAGTTACTGAAGAACTGCAGGATGAGAAAAATACAAATCTGGGTTTAAAAAAGACCTATCAGTATTGTAGGAGCCACCACCACCTCCTGAAAAACAACACTGTTCATCTCTGAGATAAGAAACTAGTCACCAGCATCTGTTTTTCAGGAGATTGACCCAAGGCTTGTGCAAGATTTGTTCTCGACAAATATGAGAGATGGACAGAAGTATTTAGGAGATTGGGGGAAAGGAAGTACTGTGAAATGTGCCAGAAAAGGCCACAGATAGGGACTAATCACATCAAATTGGTCATGGCATAAATGGGTATCTGGACATGGTATCCTCAAAAGTAGTTATGCTAAGAGACCACAGACTTGTTCATCCAAGAGCAAATCAAAGATTAAATTAACATGGTCAGCATAGTATTTGTTTGGCAGTATCTTAATTTATTTATAATGGCAGGATATATTACTGCTATTTTTAATACTAATCATCAGCAGGAAAATACGACACTGGACAATACTGCTTTCGGAGACTGAGCTTCCCAGGCAGAATGTCTGTGAGCAGCACAGCCAGGCCCTTGAAGCTCCACACTGTCAACTGAGTCAAACACGGACTAAGCCTGACCCCTGGCAGGATCCCCAGCACTGCACAGCCATAAGCAGAGGATATTACATGTTTCTTCAACATTGCCTGGCTCTGAGACATTCTTAGTCATGCCTGCAACCTGATAACCAGACATCTAAGCCGGCTGCTACTAGTGCCAGGTCACAATGGTGCATAATTCCATGCTGACATAGCATTGTCTCTGCACTTCAGTGGGTGAGGAGAGGCCAGAGACCTGCTCTATGAGATCCTCAGAAGCTATGCAAAACTTGATTTCACAGGGAAAAGTTTGGGTGCAAGCAAAGCAGGTAATCTCTCTGGGTTAACCCACTCATTTTGGTCTGAAACACTCAACTTTCTGTATTTAAGGATGCTTTGCCTTCCTAAGAGGCAGAGCAGCTTGGCAGCCAGGACACTCCTGCCTTATGCTGAAAATGCAGTTTTGAGTTCCTATGTTGAATCAGGACCAAGTAAAGATTTGAAGCTGAATCTTTTGGGCTGCTTCCCACAGTACACTATTGTGTATGCACACTGGCATTTACGTCCCTGGTTCCTGGGTGTGGTGAAAGCTACATCCAGCCGATCCACACCTTGAGCTCAGCCAGAGTCTGGGGCTGCATTCCCATGGTGGAGATCCCTATAGCCACACTGAGGATCCCTTTCTTGGGGCTGCCAGTTATCTCTCTTGAAAAATTAATGGGCAGATTGTTAACCATGCAGCAGTGTCAACTCACAGATGGTTCTGCACATGCCTGGTGACAAGATTATAGACACTTACTGGTTAAGAGATTGATGACAGTGGTATCCCATGGAGATACACTCAGGAAATAAGTCCTCTTGATGAATTTGACCTATAATTGCCAGGGTTATGACTACAGTGCTTTAAGGGTATGATAATGTGAATTGTCTACTGCTTTTTCATCAATAAATTTCAACTGCTAAATTGATAATGCCACCAATACTTTAATTCAGATTTGGTTCCTCATCATCTCATGTCACAATTAAAACACTGAAAACAACACCAAGTTCAGTTCAGTAACTCATAGAAAGAGTAAGAATATAGTAAGAAAAAGGTGCTATGCCAGATTTCCTTAAATGATCACAGGGGGGATTAAACATTTATCCTCTCATTACTCATCTCATCATAAGGCCTATTGCATCTAAAGGCTAGATAATATGCTTTTCTGTAATACTGCTTCTTCAGGGAAGCATGACTTGCTGCATCTTATCAGCTTGGAAATGTCAATTGGAGGAAGTGAACCAAAGAAATCAAGAAGGTTTATTCAGAATTATGCTAAACTCAGAGCAGGTATGTAAAAAACTGTTTAGAAAGAAAAATAGTAATAAATATGTTCCACCTACAGAAATAAGTTACGGTTCTAGTATCAGTTAAATGGGGGAAAATAATTTGTATTGAACTTCTTCAACACATTAACTCCAGATGCAGATAAAGCACTAATCTCTCTATTAGTCACTCACTAGGGTTTATAATGCTAACAAGTTGTAACACTTTCTACCACAAACTGACAGCAAGAGTTTATCATTCATCCTTCATGTAGACAGCATGAAAATTGACACTCCACAGAGACATTATGAATAAAGCCAAATACCATAGGATTATTAAATAATCCAGGTAACCTTACTACTTCTTTAGAAGAAACATTTTTGCACACTATAATTCATTCTCTACAAATGTATTACTGTCACAATGACTTGCTCTTGAGCTTTTTAGTCCAGGCACAGAGAAAAAAGTGTTCCTGTGCAATGTGAAGGACTACAATGTGGAAAACTTTCAGTAACAGTCGTTGACCTTTCACTGTAGAAAACTATCAGAGCAGTGAAACTAAGAATGAGGATTTTTTCAGCGGCTGCTGAGGTGTTACACAGCCTTTCATGTGTGTACTAATTCAAATCCTGCCTGGACCAGTTCATCCACACTCAGCTGACAATTACTCTGCTAGAGTTAAATAATTGCCATCAGCTTTCTCCTTCAGAAAGCAAATAAACAAAAAGTTAACTCAGCCTCTCTCTTGTGTTCTCCAACATAATCCTAGTTCTCTGAGGCTTCCCCAGACAGCCTCAGCAACAAAGAGCAAGGTACCTGTTCTAGTTGCAACGAAAGTTACAGAACTGGTCAGAAATTATTGCTTTACAGCAATAAATTTAGATGACATCCATATGGCTTCACATCTGAACACACCAAAACTAATCTTCTGTTTTCTTTCCCATAGTATGAAGAATACAACCATTATCTGCAGCTCCAGCATAATCCTCTATCCATCAATACATTCCACCAGCACTTAAATGTCAATTGGCCTTGACATAGCTTTCTTTTTAAATCAAAATCAAACCTTTTCACTCTATACGTCCTGTTAAAATACCAGTCTCCTATCATCTCCCTCTTTGATCCATACAACCTTCTTTATGGCCTCCCCATGGTCTGCATAAATCTTTTCTGATGCATTGAAAATAATAAAATAAGCACGAAACAAAAGGACAGTATTTGTAAGGAAAGCAATGTCTAAACCAATCTGCATACAGCTATTGTGTTCCAAAACACTCAGCCTAATGGATATAGGCTTTCTAATTTCCTGCAGTCCTGGATAAATAAGAGGCTACATTACTAAAAGCTAGGAAGAGAAAGTGTGACTTATTATGTCAACTTGGACTGCAAATCATAAAAAAGTCAGAAAAAAATTTTAATCCCTCAGTGTTGGAACCCAGGGCACAAGAGATATTCTTCTGCTTGTCCTGAGTTGTTTTAATCCTCAGGAGAGTACTGCTTTTAGTTTTCGACCATAGAGAAAGCTTCCAGGACTTTGGGATGGATTGGATTCTATGAGTGTGTGAAATAGACAGAAGTATAGTTAGTCACAGGGTGAAAAACTTAAGAGTTTCGAGTTTTTAGTATAGAGATGCATAAAAGACAAGATGGAAGATTTTGGGTGTTAACTCAGCTTCTTCTTCTTCATCTACTCCATTTTCTACAGTGTTGGTAGCATAGAATGATTGGGTAAAAAGAGCCGCAATGCAGGTATTATGTGAACAAACAAATAACTAGTTATTGATAGAAAAATAGAAATAAACTATGCTCTAATAATTAATTGGATAAGATACCTTTAAAAGATCTTAAAGTCTCACGTGTCTTGTGACTTGTCTGGTGCCTTTCTCCTTATGTGCTAAGTCTAGTATATAGACGGCACACTGAACTATAAATAAGAAATAATAAACAGCAAACCTAAAGACCAAACTCCAGAAGTCCCATTCATCTCATTTTAATCCCAGCACAGAACTGCCAGGAGTTTCCCTTTCAGGGGACCCCAAACTCACCAACTAAAAAAGCCCAGGACCTTCAGGAGTTTCCCTATCAGGGGGATCCCAGTGTTTCTACAATTGATATTTTTACACCCCAGTGCTTGACACTTCCAGAAGATGACAGACACTTACAAAAGAAGACCCCAGAGACTATGAATATAGGCAATTAACATCGCCTATTAAATATTTTCAAGATATTCTGCAATAAGAACAAATAGGCAATGGGTTTATAATTTAGTCAAAAGCATTAGAATGCATATGCTCAGACAAAATTGCTTTCAAATTCTCCTGTCATCTCTTTTTTTAGGAGTTTACTCTCTACATCCTCAAGAAGCATTACATAATAGAACCTATTTTCAAATGATGTTTATCATAGATCCCTTTTCTACATGCTAGCATGTAATCACAAAGTTTGTGTGAAAGGCCTCTGTTTTGCAGGCATGCAATGGTACATAATACTGGCATAAAGCTCAGCTTCTATACACTGAAAATCCAACCTTAACACCTAGAAAAGTCTTATCAAAATGTAGGATGCTAGTTGAAGGAATTTAGTGCCTTCTCTGTTTATTGGGATACACATTTAGGGCTTGATCTGGCAAGGTCCTAAATGTGCTGCTCCTGACACTGAGCAATTAAGCATGTGAGTTAATTTGAACAGCTGACTCATTTCTTTGATTCTCTGTGTTCCATGTGCATTGGGTGGCATGTGACTGATGAAGTGCTTCATGGGATGTCAGCCAAAATATGCAGACTCTCACACTGCTCAGACTAAACATCCGAAATACTTCACTTGAGTATGTGTGTTTATGCACAAACATACATATACACATATAGATACATATACACATATAGATACATATGTTTATATACATATAAGCACAATTTTTTGTGTGTATGTCATACATTCATATTTTCATGGTATTGCATATTTTATCTAAGAAGTGATAAAGTTTGAGCCTTGTCCTGCTGATACTGATGAGTTTACAGCCACAGATGGAATTATTGCAGACCATATTTCTAGAGACTTCTGAAGAGAACGCATCCTTAATGCATAAAATGTGTAATGCTCTAAAGTTACACAAAACAGCAAATAGTCTTCTAAGTGAAGTAGCCTTGATCTCATTTGAATTTGAGCATTAGTAAAATCAAATGCTTTGCAATTAAGGATGCTACAAATAAATTCTGAAATAGTGACAGAAGTATATATCTAAATTACATATATCTTTACAGCTTCCATCACATCTTTGTGATCTTTGTATCTCCACTGGAACATAAGGACATTCAGCACAGGAAAGATTGAACTCTGTCATTGCAAAAGACATGTCCTCAGACATTCATGGGCACTGTGGTTTTGGCAGGAAGTTTCATCCTGACAGAGATAGCGCATTTACACAAAAGAATTTTCCTTTTCTGCTTCTACATAAATCTGTGGAAGTTGCCACCAGCTACAATGGGAACAGAAGTGGGAAGAATAAGAAGGCACAGGATCCTTTCCTTACTTTGCTGTTGAACTTCGGCAAGAATTCCAGAAATTCATTTCATCTTTCCATGTCTTGATTAACTCAGATGTAAACTGGGGATGATTGTCCCTGCTGTTCTTCATAACACACCACAAAATCCATGCATGAAAGCTAATATTTAAACAACACCCAAACTGTACTAAATCTATGAAAAAAAGATTCAATTACTTTGGCTGGTGAGTTTGGATTAAGTGCTCTAACACTAATCTGCTATTATTATTATTATTGTATTATTTATATGTATATTATTGCAAACATATACATGATTATAGCTTCCATATTCCACGTGTCTTACATTTTTATCACCATGGTCACTAAAGTAATTAAGGTGAGATCTGTCAGTTTTAATTACATGTACTTAGAACTGAATTTCACAGTTCACACATCCCCAGTGATATTTCTTATAGTAAATTTTCAGACTGATAATAGAAGCTAAATAAATTTTCCCTTAAAAGTTTGTGTAACATGTGAAACACAAAGGCATTAAGCAATTATATTTTCTGATTCACAGCAGTTTTTGTACGAACAGCTACATATTTAGTTCAACAGTGAAACTCAAATTGTTTTACTAAGGAAAAAGGAGCCAAATACCCAAGCACTGGAATGAATTGCAGGCTATTGAAAGCAGATAGATGGCTCATTCAATGTGTCCCTCATGAATGATGCCACTTCCTTTACTGGCATTGAAATAATCCAGACTTACTTTGCATTCTACGAAGTATTTATAGGACCTTCTATGATAAAGATACTGGAAATGCATTCCACAAAGAAAATACAACTTCTTAGCTTGCAACAGCAAAAATTCAGCATTTACCAAACAATTACATGTAGCTTCTAGGATAAGTTACTTTTGGTAACATTATTTATTGGTTTTCCCATGGGCTTACCACTACCATTGGACTGCTGCACATGAATCAGAAAATTTATGAAATTTTGGTAATATTGGGAAGAACAATTACTTGTTTTTCAGATACAGGTGGATTTACTGGCTTACTGAAGGCAATGGAAAAACTCCAATATAAACAATAAGACAATACTTACTTTAGAGTAAGAGTTTATATACTATACTTTTCCCTACACTTTAGATAGGGAATTCAAGAAACCTCCAATGAAAAATCCAAGGTGAACTGAAATGTTTTAATTAGTTCTCAGTAGAGTGATCTGCAACTATGACTTCTTTCTTTAAAAACTCTTCTCATAGTTTCATACTATGTGTCCTGGATATTTTTATTCTTTCCCATTTTCCTTCTTCAGGTTTGTTAATTTTTAATTCTGTGTATAAATTTAATTACTTCTTGCCTTGGATATACTTCCATAAAAATCTGTGTATCAGGACTGTTCACTCTTCATGCATAACAGTTGAGCAGCCTGGTCCCTGGCTAGGTTCTTGACAGTGGACCATGACAAAAGGGTTCTGAAAGATTTGAGTCAGTCTTAAAAGATTTTAAAAGTTTAGAAAAAGTGCTGAGCTGATGAACAGAAACAGTGAGCTGCATTTTTAAAGACCCATTGCAAGTACTACACAAAAGCATGTTACAACTAGTGACCCAGAACCAGAGAGTATTTAACGTGTGGTAACTTTAAGAGTCGCCACGGGGTGTATAAATTCCTCCCAAACCTCTCTACTCCTCAGACCAGTGTAGAATTTATAGGGCATAGCAACATTGTAGGGACATAGTTTTTGCCAACAGTATCCTCAGCTGTTTTAGGAAAAGCACTGCCAGTGGTTAAAGGGAGGTGATCCTGCCACTCAGCACTTTGAGACACAGCTGATTGCTGGGTCCCAGTCCTTTGCTCTCCAGTACAGAGTGACATGGATATGACTGGAATGGGTCTAGAAAAGGGCCAGGAAGGTGACTAAGGGTCTGAAGCATCTGGCATGTGAGGAGAAACTGAAATTAGAGGGATGCATAAGCTTGGAGAAGGCAGGCAGGTTGTTAGCAATGCATATACATATATGCAGCAGTGAGTATACATACCTGACGGGGGCTTAAAGAAGAGAGAGCCAGTCTCTTTCCAGTGATGTCCAGTGCCAGAATAAGAGACAATGGGTTCAAACTGAAATAAAAAAAACTCCATTTAAACATTTGAGAAAACTTCTTTACCATGACAGCAGATGAAACACCAACAGGTTGCCCAGAGAGGGTGAGAAGTATCCATCCCTGGAGTGTTCCAAACCAGGTGGTTGGAGTAAGTGATCTCCAGAGATGCCTTTCACAGTCAGTATTTCTGTGATTCTCCTTCCCTAGGTAAGGAATTTTGGCATGTAGCACAGCTCCTCCTTCTGAATTTTGTCCCTTCATCTGACAAAGATACACCACCTTCAGTCTAACTGTAATTTTTTGTTTTCCCAAACTATCTTCTGATTTCAGCAAATATTTCTTGGGGCACGAATCTTGAATAAAACATATTTTAGGCCATGCAAATATGAAGGACAATCTGTATAACATCAGTTTTCTCATTTATAACTATGCTTAGATTTAGAGGGCTCAAACTCCATAAGAAGGTAAACTTTAATAATACCTAAAGATTGGAAAAAAAAAAACAACCCACTGTGCACATTTTCCCCAAAACAGGTATCCAAATGTTGATTACATCTAGATTTGAAACATATAACTACAAAGTTTATGATGTTAAAATCAATTTTTATTTTCATGAAACTTCTACTTGTAACAACTATATGCACAGAAGTCAAGAAAACATCTGACAGCATAGCTTGAAAAAAAAAAGATGCACTATAGAAAACAGCGTGTGGATAACAGCTGATACTCCCCCTTTAACTCTTATTCAGTCTCCCTTCTTTTACTTACCATTCAATACTAATGAAGTTGTCATCACCAGGCTCTCTGAAGCTGAATTGTTTCTGCTGTATACATTTTCCTGACTAATATTGTAAAATATATTTTTCTCAAAAGAAACAGGTGAACAATATAAAATATTCAAACTACCTGTGGAAGCACTCTTGAAGAATGGGAGAACATCTCAATAGCTTACATGAGTACAAACCACTGAAATCAAGAAGACTAGATTCAGACTTTACCTTCTCAAGGCTGGAGGTAGTTTGGATACATAATTCAGGTCAATGTCGACCTCCATTTTTGTAATGCTTCTACAAAAGCCCAAGAAACCTGCTTCTTAAAATCCACAAAAAGCATGACAGTGTTCATAATAATCACAGGGAATCCCCCGATTTGCCATTATTGGTGAGTAGCTGTCACATTCCCCTGTGGAGTTCAGTGGGGAAGTCAATCAATGGGTGTTTAACTCTGCCTGGCATCCTCTGCACTCACTCCTGCAGTCTGGCTGCTCCTGCCTCCTGCCAGCACCAACTCCAGAGCTTTTTTTATTGCAGAGCTGGCAGCTGTCTCCATGCTCTGCTCCAGCCAGCACTGCACAGAGACATCTCTCAAGTGCTGGCAAGAGACCTCAAAGGGATTCCAGCAGGCAGAGGAGATCCCCTGCCAGGCTAAAGGACTGAGGGAAAAGGAATCACTGGGCTATTTAATCCTTTTTTTTCATGTCTGTATAAAGGGCAGCAGGAAGTACGTGACCCCAAAGGAAAGAATTTTCTATCAAAAAACAGGGCCATTCTTTCTGCAAGCCTCTCTGTGCTCTCAGAAAGAAGAAACTTTTGCTTCTTGGAGGGATCAGAAGGAGTCTGCCAGGGTGACAAAAGAAATGGAGAAGTTAACCTCCTGACAATGGTAATAGGTCAAGCCAGTATGAAGTAAGCTTATACTGCAAAGATCTTCTAGGACTGAGAAGAAAATTGTCTTTGGTTCAGCAAAAGAGGAAACGCAACACCGGAGGATTAAGAAGAGAAGGAAAGAAGGAACACAGCAAAAATGAGAAGCCAGAGAGATGCTCCTTTGCAGCAGCACCTTGAATAAACAAAGCTGCAGGGGTCACAACAAGAGACAGGACATGGCTAAGTCATACAGTCAGAGAGAACTGTTAGCAGGCATGTGCTATAAGCAATAAGACTTCAACACAATCCACAAGTGGGAATAAAAACAGAGGGAGTCATAGATGGTATTCAAAACGCTCTTTGTCAATAGGAGCATCCGGGGGGCAATATCTAGACAGTCAAAAACTGAAAAAAAACCACAGATGGAAGCCTAGCACACCTCCAACAGCAGAAGAAAGAGGAGCCAGCACTAGAGATTCAAAAAGCAAAAGTGAAGAAGAAATGGGAAAGGATTCTTTTTTTGGAAGTGCACTGGGGTTTTTTTAAGTGTTTGCTGGATTTAGGAAGTGGAATGAGAGTTTCTAAAGCAGCCCATTAGTCAGAGCCAATGATGGAACACAGACTTTCATGTCTAAGTTGCTAAGTGGAGATATCAATGTGATATCCAGCTGATGGAGGAAGGATTGAGCCATACTGAAGGAGATGCAGAGTGAGAGCAGTTTTGAACAGCATTGTTGGGAGAGGTTAGAGATGACAGGAATAAAACAGATGAAGTAATAGGTACAGAAAGGGAATCCAATGGGTGTTTTTATGACAGGAATGATTTGTGACTACCTACCTTTATTTGAGAGGAAACTTAAGGACTTTGAGAAATAGAAAGGAAAAAAGGCAGAATGAAGTAGATATACAGGATAGGAGGGGAAGGGATAATAAGAGAGGAAGTAAGAGAAATAATGAAACCAACATTTGTGTGACAGCAGACAAAGAAACAAATATGGAAAAGGTTAATGATAGAAGTAATTAATTCTGTATTTTAACTTTCGGGTTTTTTCTGCAGAAGCAAATGAGGTGGTTGCAGTAGAGCCTATTTATTCAAAGAAGGAGAAAGACACAGTGAAGTCCAAATGAAGAAAGTCATGTTTGCTGAAGGAGAAAAACTGGATGTAGATCTATGACTGAAGTGAAAAGATAAGGACATAGTGATAGTCAGCTAAAATGTCAGATTAAGTATCATCAGAGAAAAGTAGCTCAAGGGTGAATATGTGCATGCAGAAGTGATAATCACTGCCCCATAGTCAGCATCTTATCTATAATCAGAGTTAGCCTTTCTCATTACAGCAGTGCAACTGATGTCCAAAAATTATTCAGAAAGCTTCTCAGATATGCTCATTTCAGCCAGGGTGGAGTTAATTTTCTTCACAGTGGCTGGTATGGGGCTGTGTTTTGGATTTGTGCTGTACACAGTGCTGACAATGCAGGGATGTTTTTGTTGTTGGTGAGCAGGGCTTACACAGAGCCAAGGCCTCCTCTGCTTTCCATACTGCCACACTGGCAAGGGGGCTCAGCGTCCATGGGAGGTTGGGAGGTGACACAGCCAGAGCAGGTGACCCCAGCTGACCGAGGGGAGATTCCAGACCATATGACATCATGCTCAGTATGTAAAGTGGGGGGAAGAAGGAGGAAGGAGCTCAGCCAGATCCAGTACAATCTCCACCCCTTTTTCAATACCATTTGCATCATACTCAGATGCCATACAACTTACCTATATTCCAACTGTTACACTGTATTTATTTCTTATTACTGGAATCCTTTCTTGCCCACATACAACTTCAACTACATCCTTAAACCACCTCTACAAGAAACATACCTTTTCATTAACTTCTATCCCCCATCCTTTCCCAGACAGATACTTTCCCGTTTCACGGGCTTCCTCCATCCCACCAGATCCCTGACTTGGGCTCTTGCTACTCCATCAGGATGCACGGTCAGGACAGGACAAGTGGCACACTTGATTGTTGGGCACCAACACCAGCCCAACAGAAGAACATCAGCCCTGATGCCTGGAGCTCCTCCTCCCCCTCCTGCACTGACCTTGGTGTCTGCAGAATTGTTCCTCTCACACATTCTCATCCCGCTCTTCTCTGGCCACAATAACAACTGCACAATGGCTTTCCTTTTTTAATTCTTCTTAAATCTGCTATCACAGAGGCATTACCACCATTACCACCATTTCTGATTGGCCCAGCCTTGACCAGTCTTGAGAGCTGCCAGGGATTGGCTCTGTCTGACATGGAAAAAGGTTCTAGCAGCTTCTCACAGAAGCCACCCCTGTAGCCCCTCTGCCACCAAAGCCTGGCCATGCAAACCCAATGCACCAAGTAATTGTTATGTATGAAGGGGTCCTGCTCTCCTGGGGATGGATGGAACACCTGCCTGCCCTTGGGAAACAGTGAATTAACTCCTTGTTTGGCTGTGTCTGTGAGCGCTTTTGCTTTCCCTATTAAATTGTCTGTATCTCAACCCATGAGTTTTCTAACTCTTACCCTTCTGATTCTCTCTCCCAAACCTGCTGGTGGGGCAGGGAGCCACTGGCCACATGGGGCTACAGTGCTGGCTGGGGTGAAAGTATGACATCAGATGAATGTGGCCATGCAATAAAAAAACAGCTCTCATAAAACTAGATGAACTAAGAAGAGGAAGAAAAAAACAACTGAAAAACCCCACAAGTATCCCCTTCAGGGTGTAGCTGATTATAACTTTTTCCGCTCCAGAAAGTACACTTTATTTTCAATTTCCAGTCTCACATATACCTACCTCCTTAGCCTTGTGCTCAAAATTTACAAAGCTTTATCTTGTCAGCTCTGGGAATTCTCTGACTTTCCTCTGAATATTAGTTACATAATAGCTTGAGCTAAGCAATCAAAGTGGTGATAGGTCAAAAGGAAGATTTGCCTGAGGTGATGCAGGAAGTTGATGGCAGAGCTTGAAGCTGAATACACATTTCTCTGCTATTCCTACATCACAAAAACCAATAGAGCCTCCTTGAGTGCTTGGATTTTGCTGGCTCTTTTCCAAGGAAGCACTGTTTCTGAAACCAAAGTTACAAAATGCAATGGCATTGAAAGAGCTAATAAGCCAAAGAAATCTCTCCAAATGGCACTATTTTCTAGCTTTCAATGGCACTTCCATGATGTTACTAATAAATTATATGTCATATAATCAGTATTTTCTACATGCATACTGTACTTTGTGTCGTTTCAAATGCCTTGAGATACTAAGGGCAATGTTAAGCCCAGCCTTTCTCTCGGATTTTAAACTCCTCACCTTCAAATTACTTAGGTCCAAAAATGCCACAGCTTTTTGGTACTGACATTTCTAGTTACAAAGATAGACTCAAAAGTCATTGTTCAATCCCTTTGTGCCTGCTTTGTGGGATTAAATGACAACTACTGAAAATTTTAGTTGGTAAGTGGTGGCAACAACAAATACAGCACCAAAATTTAGAAGGATGAATTCAATATTTTTTGACATTGCAGAACAGTGTAACATTTACTTATCAACAGTGCAGGATGCAGCAAATAGACTAAGCAAGGAACAAAGAGGGCCAGGACTCCAAGACTCGCTCTTCTGAGGTGACAGCAGTGATTGGGATAACACATCCTGCACTTCAAATTGCATTCTTCAGGTTCTTTAGGGGTTATGATTTATCTGTGACTGATTAAGGAATGGGCTAAGCATCACAGCATTACTCTTCTCCATGCCATGACATTCTCAGAAATTTCAAGATTTTTCTCCTGTGAATTTATCTGGCATCAGCTTATTGAGAAAATGCCTTCAGAACTGAACAAGAAGGATTAAGTATTCAAGACCTGAAAAACTGTGAAATAGGCATTTCATTAATAAAAAGGATGTTTATGAGTTATACTGATATTCATTATTATTTTCATTATCAGAGTCTAGGCACTGCTGCCTATAAAGATTATGCTTTCATGGTATTTGGAATAAAGAAGTAAGAAGATGCTTCTACCCCTGGAAACTTATCATCTATGACAATTGATAGTTGATGGATCCTGACTGATGGGGAAAAGAAAGGTATTAATAAAAGAATTATGATTGGCACAATAGTAACATCCCACCTCAGATAAGTGAAATTCCTATAGCCATGAAGAATGGCTGCTCAAAAGCAATTACAGTGAAATTTTATAAGGCAGAGGCAAAGCTGTATGTATGTTGAATGCCCTATCTGGATCTCCACTTCCCTTTAAAGAACCACATCAGAAACTGTTTTGCTAAAGAGAAATGTTTATAAAAGTTGCTTTTTTTACAGAAATCACGGGGAACATTGGGAGGAAATGGATTCTCAGTCATGAGTTAATGCTTGTCGTAATGAATTAAAAATTCTATACTGATTTTGACATTAAATTAGCACAGTTTCTTTGGGTTATTTCTCTAAGCACTCCAAAGAGACATACTATGAACTTATAATAATTGCTTACTGGTCTTTTATCTAAACATAGCCACCACACCTTTGCCACTGAAAAATAAGGACTGGGCTCGACTTAAGAACTACCTAGGGCAATAAAACAGCCTAGTATGCAATTTCTACAAGAAGCCTGATCCAAAACATAAAGAGGATAAAAACTGGGACGAGCTAAGATCTTGGGGAGTGCTCTCACCGTTAACACTTTCCTTGTTTTTTTTTGTTTCACAAGGCCGCAGGCTGCTCTCCATCATATAAAATTGCTTTACCTGCTTCCCTCAGAGTATGAATTGGTTATGATGGCACATACTAGTACTGTTATCACAAGGGCCTAAATCTGATGTGATGCAAACTCATAGTGACTTCTCCTACTCGTTTATTTGCAGAAAGATCAGACGATCAGCGCAAATCGGTGTGTTTCTATACTTTCACTTCAGCGGAGCCGCAGGGAGGGCAGGTGGCCCCTCTCTCTCTGCTGCCATTCCCACGGGCCGAGGTTCATCGGGCCCCGGGCACTCCGGGGCCCCG
>VXBQ01002750.1:292421-312686 GCA_013400175.1 Phainopepla nitens
CGGCGGGGTGCGGCCGGCGTGCGGGCAGAGCCCGGCACTGTCCCCGCCGGGCTGGGAGCGGAGCCGCCGCTTACTCGGGTGTCCCGGCGCGGGTTTTTGTCGTGTGCCCCCCGGGAACGAGCCATCCCCGCGGCAAGAAGTACTGCGGAGAGGGCGGTCCGGGCTGGTCCCGGCGCGCTCTTCGGAGGCACCTTCCCAAGTTGTAGGAACCACGACAGCCATTTGTCCCGCAGTGAGGGTGTGCACGGTGGCAGTGCCCGGGAGGTTAAATTCACCCTGCCCTCCCCAGTGTACCTAGTCTGTCCATGCTCACGGATCCCGAGGTTGCCCGCTTTTGGGAAGTGTGGGTGAGTGGTGTGCCGCAGCCATCAGGCCCTAAACACCTGGTGAAACAGGTCCACCTAGCAAAGCACCAGGTGAGCAGGCTCTGGTAGCTGCAGGCAGGAGAGCCTGTTCTGACTTCACCTCACGGTAAGTCTTCAAAAGATTAATTTCCACAAAGTTACGTAACAAGATAGCAAACCCACTGTGGCTTTCTCATGGTAGTAAGTCATTTGATTTTGTAATTGGGAAAATAAAACCTAAATTTCATGAGCCCCACACAGATACCTCTAATGACTTGATCAGTTGGCTTTCGGCAAGAGACATCCAGGGAGGAAAAAAGGAAGGAAAATCCTGTAACATTCCTTTTGTTTTCCTTGTAGATACCAGTGAACTACTGGCTGTCCACCACTTTCTTCATTTAACTTCCCCTTGGGGTCAGCCGGTTGTCAGCATGCCTTCAGCCAAGAGCACCTCAAAACTTTTCCTGGTCCTCATGTCACTGCTGCTGGTGCTGCCAGTAGTTGAAGCCCTGGACGCAGGAGATACCATTGCCTTCCTCCTGGGCCTCGCTGTCAGTGTCGTCGGTTTCTGCGCCTGCCTTGGCTTGTATGCAAGGAGAAGGAATGGGCAGCAGTGATTTCAAGAAAATGCTCAGATGAAGTGAATTTCTGAACACAGCTTGGGGTTGGGTGTAAGACTGAACTGTGGTTCTGGATAACTTTCAACAAATATGTAGTAGATATTTCTGCAAATCCCTCTTACTGTTCAGTACAACGGAGTCAAAACTCTGTACCCAGCAAAAGGTATTTGCACGATCTGTCCTCATTACAAAAAGATAATTTTATATTGCCTGTGATTAAATATTGCCTTAGAGAAGGGTAAAAACTTTTTGAATGGGGAAGTAAAACTATAGCGTGGCTCACAGGAAAAGTTTATAAATTTAGCGTGTGAGGGAGGCCATCAACAAGTTTCATAATTTTGGTTTCAGTGTTTAATCAGGAGGAAGCAGCTATTAATCTTCCAGTCAAGATGACAAGAGTTTTGAAATTAGTCCTAACTAGATAGCGAGCGAGCAGACTGCTCTAACTTGTGTGCTCACGCTCACATTCTCTGTAGTGACAGTTAACACCTAACAGCTCACTTCTGCTGTCACATGGATGAGACAGACCTAAGAGAACTAAGGAAACATGAAAGGCTTTTTTTTTTGTCTCTTTTAGAATATTTTTAGAGTATTTTTATTTTAGAATGAGATCACCATTTTTATTTAACGTGTATTTCACGGAAAAGTACATGTAAGGCTATGTAAATCAGATTAGAGATATGGACTTTGTCTCTTGTTTATTTTTTGTACTCTGCTTTTTATCTAGGCACACCAGGTTTAAGGCTTAGTTCATTTCGTGTTTGTACTTTTTTTCTCCAAAACTGAAGACTTAACTATTTTGATGAGGACTTCTGTGTATTTCTGCATTAGAAGGTTATTATAATTATAACAAGACCATTAGGAACGTTTCTTTTACAATTTAGAAAGAACTTGTTAAAATCCTGGGTTTAGTCAATTAGTCCATTGTTCTTGAGTGTATTCCTCATGGCAAACCTATGTTGCTAGCTAAACATTTAGGCTTCTCTAAGTGATGCATATGACTTCCACAGAAGATTAGGACCAAAACCAAAGTAAAAAAATCCTGGTGCAAAGTGGGAGATGGAAATAGTCTTATTCTATTCATACTCAGTCAGATTGCGTGGTATATGGCTTAAAGGCAGTAGTGTGTCTAGGACCTGTTTCTTAAAGTACCAAAGGTGAAATGGCTCGGCCAAGAATGTCTGCCACAAGTCTCTCTGACTTGTTAGGGTGTTCTGGCTTGAGCCAAGGAGCGCAGTCTGTAAGAGCAGCAGAATAAGGAGCATAGGAAGATGAGTTCTCCACAGTTCACAGAATTTCCTTCTGATCTTCTGCTGCGGTCACTGCCACTCTTTGCTAGAAATTTTGGCTTTTATCTTTCAGAGTTATGTATTTTGATACTATTCTTCCATTTCCTCTGTGGCTCTGTTCAGTAGAGCACAAAGCAATGGCTATGGGCAGGTCTTACGTAAGCACTGGGTGGGCAGATTAGGTTCTCCAGATCCTGATTTCTGCATGCTGTTTTTGGCAGAAAGGGACACAATGCACAATTACTATGTACAAATGAAATTCACAGCCCTAAGAGGAGCTTCAGACAGAAGCACCTTTGAAAGCTGCCTAGCTGCAGTAGATGATCCTGTTCATGATAATTCAACTGGATGGGTGCAAGCACAGATCAAAGTGTGATCTTCGATATTCCAGAACAAAATTTTGACAGAGTTAATTATCTTCAGGCAGTAAGGATATGAAAAATTGTATTATTTGCCCAAAGCTGTATGTACTTCATTGAAAGGTGTTTGCACAACATAATGGCTTTTTTCCTGGGTTCTGATAGAAGCTTTGTTGTTAAAGACTTGCATTTGTCAATTTCTTGAGTGTAAAATCAGATACCCCTGTTTTTCCTCTGTCTTAATAAACTTTGACATATGATTTGTCATCAGTTTGATGAAGTAATTCTTATGAAAAGGAAAACTGAGAGGACAGAAATTACTGAAACTGTTGCATTTCCTTCTATTGACCCATATTTTCTTTTCTACTTTTGCTTATGTTAGATAACTATGAACTAATGTATCATAAGGTATGATTTCAGTTAACATTTGTGCAGTAATTTTACTTCTCTTGGTCCTACTACTTGTTTATCCCATTTCAGCAACTGTTACTTTAAAGCACTTCAAGGAGCTTGTCCCCTTACTTTGACACAGTCAGCTTGTAGTTGCAAAGAATCAACTGTTTGCCTGGTACAAGGAAATCTTGAAGTATTTATTTTTCCTTTTGACTATGAATTTTCAACATATCTTATGTAGTTGCCTTTATACCAGAAAAGCTATTTATGTCAATTTTCTAGCTGGAGACACAAGGATATGAAAGATCATTTTTTGTTGGATTTTTTGTTTGTTTTGTTGGGGTTTTTTAAATGAAATATTATGTTCTATTGCCTTACTTATTTGATTTTTTTTTCCCTAACTTTAAAAGAGCTAGTTTTATCCCAGCATTTTATGAAAACAGGGTTCTAAGCTCTTTCAGGATTTCAGCTACTGCACAAATCAGTTCACTTTGTGCACTAAGCTAATGCTATTAGTAGCTGTTTTCAGTGCAGAAAGTAGAAACAGCCTGACAATGTCCACCTCTTAACAAACAAAGCCTACCCTCTGATAAAAAAACCTGCAGGACAAGAAAGAGTAGCTTTTGACTGCTGTGATTTCCATATGTTTTAACAACAGTGTAACTAAAAAAAACATCCATAAAAACATTTAACAGTCCATGTACCGGCTCTTTGTGAGTGGACAGAAGACCTTCACTTCTCCTGACATACCTTCAAGAGCTGCACACCAGCTAGGCCTTACCATGTTTACAGGAACTATTGCCCACATCCCAATTGTATCCTTGGGGCAAGGTGGAAGGAGAATCACTGGCTTAGGCTGGAGTCACAGGGAGCAGTTGGTATCTCCAGGATACTCACTGAGTTTTCTGGAGTGTGTTCTTGTAGTTCTCAGCCGCTCTGCCTTTCCATGGGAGCTGTTCCTGGACTAGCCCAGACTCTTGTGTACTGACTAGACAGAGTTAGACACAGTCCAAAGCCCTGCTTCCTCTTTGCATAATGCTCTTTACATAAGCTTTGTGAGAAGGGGAGTTCACTGTTTATAACAAGATAAACATGGCTACATGGATGAACCGTAATAGGTCTGTTAACATTGTAAATGCACTAATTATTATGCTACAGAAGTAACCTTTCCATTCATTTCTACATCTGATGAAAGGTTTGGCAGATCTAAACTGGTGTAATGATGAGATTGGTAGGAATGGTGGAAAGGAGAGCTTGAGTCTGGTTGTCCTCCCTAGTTTACACTTGAACAAATAGTAAATAATCTGAAGTCAACAGGAAGTATGTGTTGTTCACCAGATGAAAAAAGTGAGACTACTAATTCAGAACCAAATGCAGCAAGATCTGATGTGACTATTGATGCACAGGACCCAAACTACTTAATTACTGCCAAAATCAATCTTCAGAACTTTCAAGTGAAAGTTTTTAATATATTAGACACTGACTACACTGCTAATTGTTCAATTCTTAAAGAATGTAATCAGTTTTTAAATTACAAAGATTTTCAGTTCACATGAATACACAGTAACACCAACTATTACATTTGGAAAACAGCTTTTCCAGCAAGCAAAGTGGAATTTACATACCAGGTATGATATGGTAAATAACATAAAAGTACATCTTTCTTTGAACTAAAATTAAAAGAACAATAAAATTATATAGGCATTCTAAACATTTCCAGACCTTATACTGTCTCCTCAGCTCAGTTTCTCTGTAATAGAATTTGAAAGCTCTGTCACATTAAGGTACAGGCATACGAGACAGTCAGCAGAGCCTTTTGTTTCTGGATCATTCATCTGATAGATCAAAACAGAGATTTTCATGAGAAAAATAAAACAAAACGTCCATTTAGTGTGCTAAGCAAAGAGACCCATAGAATCATAGAATCATAGAGTGTTAAAAGGTTGGAATGGCCCTTACAGACCATCTAGTCCCCACCCTCCCTGCCATGGGCAAGGACACCTCCCACCAAACCAGGTTGCTCAAGGCCTTACCCAGCTTGGCCTTGAACACTGCCAAGGTTGGAGAATCCACACTCTCCCTGGGCAACCTGTTCCAGTGTCTCACCAGATCACAGTTAAAAATTTCTTCCTAATATCTAACCCTCTTTCAGTTTGTACCCATTACTGACTGTCCTATCACTACAGTTCCTGATGAAGTCTCCATCTCCGGCTTCTCTGTAGGACCCTCTCAGTTATTGGAAGACTGCTATAAGGTATCTATGCAATCTTCTCTTCTCCAGGCTGAACAGCCCCAACTTTCTCAGCCTGTCTTTTAGGGGAGGTGCTCCAGTCATCAGCTTTATGGCCCTCCTCTGGACTTGGTCCACAAGTTCCATGCCCTTCTTCTATTGGGAGCACTGGGACTGTATCCAGTGGTCCAGGTGGAGTCTCAGCAGAGTAGAACAGGAGAATCACTTCCTTCGACCTGCTGGCCACATTCCTTTTGATACAGCTCGGGACACAGCTGGTTTTATGGGCTGTGAGTGCACACTGCTGGTTCGCGTTGAGTTTTTCATCAACCATTACCCCCAAGTCTTTCTCTGCAGGGCTGCTCTCAATCACGTCTCCACTCAGCCTGTAGGTGTGTCTGGTATTGCCTTAACTCAGGCATATGGCCTTGCACTTGGCCTTGTTGAACTTCATGAGATGGGGTTCACATGGGACCACCTTTGAGCCTGTCAGGATCCCTCTGGAAGGCATCCCTTTCCTCTGGTGGGTCATCTGCACAACACAGCTTGGTGTCATCAGCAAATTTTCTGAAGATGCACTGCACAGCATAAGTGAAGGCCTGAAAGCAGAGTGCCCTCCATCAGACCTAGGAGCTGCAAACGTTACAGGCAGGGAAGAGAGAATTGTGTCCACAAGCACACTTATGCAGAAAACTAGATGCTGCTGCTGGGTTGGGTTAAAGTTTGTGTTCTGCTTCAATCTTCCTGTATTGACCGTGTTCCTCCTCACTAGTCATTGTCTTGGAAATTTCAACTGGAACCAACAGTACTGGCAGCTTTCTCAGCTGCCATTAATTCAAGGCACTAAAATTTTACATACATCTTCATACTGCTACTCTCCACTTGGCAAGTATAAAAGCATGAAAATTACCTTCTTTTCCTGAACAGAGCTAAAACACTGCAGAGCAAGACAGTTCTGTAAAACTTAGAAGAGAAGGGTCTGTCTTTTTCTTCAGTTTTTCTATTCTTCTGCGCGTGCAGCTGATTGCACACACTGTGATAGTGCTAGTAATAAATAACTCCATGTCATTCCCTACCCTCTCACAGAAAAGCAACCATCCTAAAACATGACCAGTTTTGATCTCGGCAGAATTAAAGTGAAGAAAATGGTCACTATCAGAATCTGTTTGCTTTCCATTTCATGAGTTACCTGTGAAATGAGAATGTCTTTAATTCTAGAACTTTTCGAGGACATTTTCCACCAACGTATTTCTGAAGTGATATGGTTATGGAAATTACATGCTCAGTACCTGCACTTACTTCTCAGTCTTTAACCTAACATGATTGTTCATAAGTCCCATGGTAACAGTTCTAAATTTCATTTTTTATCTATTGAAATGACCTGGTAGATCAGCAGAAGCCATATTGACTCATTTTTTTCCTCAACAGCACATATTTATTTCAGCATCTGCATGAAAAGCAAGGAACAATTAAGCTTTTTAAAACTGATCTTTTCAGAAACGTCTTTTGTGATCAAATTCCAAAAGTCTATCTGATGCTTCCAGACAGTATATAATCTATAAAGTGGTCCATATCTACTGAAAAAAGTACTTTTTCATAAAAAGTAATAATTAAAAAAAATAAAATTAAGAATGCTGATTGTATGTATGGAACCATAGCCAATAAGAAACCACTATTCAGCACTAAATGTCACACAGCCATGTTTTTCATCCTATTGTATTTGCAGGAAAAAAAAACAGAAATCAAAATTAATATTTTATATTAAAAATAGGCAAAAAGTGCTTTTCAGAGAACAAGTGCATATTACATAGTAATAATTCTGGCTCTAGTGTGAATCTCAATGAAGTCAGCTCAAAAAATTTTATTGTCTTAAATTGAAATCCAGCTCTTCTAAAGTGGTGACTATAGTGCCTTCTGAATCCCATATAACTTTGCCACAACCATCCCCCATGCCAGGGCTATGGCAGCAGGCTGTCCTGATGCACAGGATGCTGCCTAACCTCCAATCCTGCCTAGGAAGCGACAGACAGCTGTGTCTCCCTGGGTGCCAAACGCATGCCCAGGCCACTGTTACCCTCTCGCTCCGCAGATTCATCTTCTACTGTGAAAAAAGCCAAATAGGTGATGAGCTATTTGTTTAAACATTCAGGAATAGCTGTGTGGCTGATACATCTTTAACCTTCCATGCCAGATTTCACGTTTCGAAATTCAATATTGTTGGTACACCTAATTTTTAAAAACCCAGTATATAATCTTTTAAAATAAAGCATCCATGTAGGCTGGGGTGAATACATCTAGAAGTAGAAAAGCAGAGGACACTGTCAGATAAAAGGATATTCTAAATTGTCCATCCAAAAAAAAGGAAAACAGAAATCATCTTTGGGAAGAGTCTGAGCCAAGAAATGTACAAGGTGACCTCCAGAGGTCCTTTCCAACCTAATTTACTGTATGATTCTATGAAATCCTAGTTGTAAATGGGATGCATAAACAGAAGCTCAATTCATTCGTGTCTTCATTGCAAACAAGGATGTATTTGTGGTGAACAAATCTAATCACAGTGTGAGCCCATAGGGAACCTGACTGCAAAAGCTGTGAGGCTGTTCAGTCATCATGTAAGACCACAGGGAAACCAGATGTACCAGGATTCTCCCACTGTGTCTAGTGAAACTCAATCCCTGAGGCATTAAAAGGTTATGGAAAAAAGGGAGCAAATGCAACACATGTACACTAATCCTCTTTTCGGAGCGGGATTTTTAGAGATGGGTTTATGGGGCTAGTACTGTACTCCAAATGGCATTCAACTGCTTCAGTGTAAAGCTCCAAATGTGAATTACGTCAACTCCTGCCCAAGTCCACATTTTGAAAATAGTAAGAATTGACAGCCAGAATAAAAGACCTTGTTGCACATGAAATTCCCATTGGCATCGGTGGGAGTTTAGGACAAGGTCAAATACAAAATACAGGTTTGGATGCAGTAGATATGTTGATAGGATGGAGGGGTCCCTGCATTTGACCAGTAGTGCACCTTGCACCAGACGGTGCTCCTTGGGAACTGCAGCCACTGTTAGTAGAACTGTTAGTCTCCATCTACATCTCTTTCCTTAGAAAAATATTAGCTGAATTATTTATTGTGATAACTGAATGCCAAATTTTCATCTGGTTTAAAAACAGCCTGAAGTTGCTGAAATCAATGCAGTCATCCTGATTTAAATTCATTTTGAACAGAAAACACAAGAGGCTTCATTCTGACCTTGCACCAGCCCTTATACTTCTGTGTAATGCAGTAGAATTATTCTTGATTTCCATTTATGTGAAAATCTAAATTGGTTCTTAAAATAGATTCTGTCTTTTTTTTCCTCTCAGTCTGCTACCAGTAAATTATTTGACCTACATCTTAATAAATATTAGAAAAAAAATTATTCTCCCCACTCTTATTCCACAAATACACTTCAGAACTTGTGTATTCAACTTGGACTCTACTGTTTTGCCCCCTCCAAGATTTTTCAAGAAAGGCAGAGGAAAATCCACAAGTCAGCCCACTCTCAAGGACACTATATTAATATAATCTAATACTAATAATAATAGTAATTAACCATATTAATAAAGAGCTTCTTTGCACATTTTTAATGTATGTGTGCCATACATGACTGATGTACATCTGCTTACCTTTCTGCCTTGTTGTTCTTCCTATTTCAGTAATAAAAGCAATTTGTTTGTGTCTGTGTCAAACCATGCCTTAGGAACTCCTTTCACCTAGTCTACATGAGGTTCTATGTATTAAATAAGAACTTTGTAGATTTTATTTTCCTGTCCAAAAGTAACACTGAAATCCCAGTAAAAAGGATTACATGCTCTCAATTTCAGAAGGGCCAGCAAGGAAATTATTATAGCTATAGATAGAAATGTAAAGGACTAGAAATCTGAAATTTCATGAGTTTTGCCAGAGGTTTCTCTGCTTAACTCCCAATAGATTTAATAGGAATTAAGAATTTAAATCCCTTCTACTTCCAAAGGGATACTGACCTTCCAGGAGTGAATGTAAAGCATGTGATCACTTCATATACGCTACCAAAATAATCTGAAATTGACTGTACGTAATAATTGCCGGTCTGCTGCCTTAATATATCATAATGTCAACTGTTGTAACTCAGGACAAGGAAAGTTGCCTAATTCAGTGTAAAACACAGGCTTTGGGAAATAAATGTCATAGAAACAGGGCAGAGGCACTGACAGGCATACCTTAAATATACTCTTTCATGCAGTAGGGGCTAAGCAATTTAGTCAGTAAGAATTCTATGTCCTCTTACAGCACTGAGTTTTTGTTTTTTCATTATCTGATGTTGCAACCCCACTTTCCTTTTGTCCTGTGCTTCAAAAGCTGCAGCCTGGACTCACAAGAAGTATATTTTAAGCAAATAAAGCTCATGAGGGAAAAAATGTGGTTTTCATTTTTGAAACAGCTGATCCCTGTCACCTGCTTACAGTAACAATTTCTGGTCTTATTACAAAGGCAGAGAAAGATGTTGTTTTTATGAAACTGGGACATTTATAAAGAGTATTATAAGTATATATGTTCCTTTAAACTTACCACCAAAGTAATAGAAACCCATAAACCCCAACCGCTGGTTCCAAAAGTTCCTTCTAGGATGCTCACACTGAACAGACCATAACAAATCTGTCACCATCCCCTGGTAGAGACTCGAGAAATCCCTTCTCAAAACCGCTATATAGTGCACTTTTTTTCATATCATAGCATACTTAAGCCTTAAACCATAATGCTGAGTCAAAGTCTACTAGACTTGTACCTCTTTCTTCATTTTAGCACTTGGAAGTTCAATGTTAAAGTCTCTACATACTCTTATTATTCAAGCAATTATTCATCCTCTTACTCTTCTTGTATTTTTCTATTTTAGAAGCCCCCAGGCATGAACTAACATGTAGGATTTTTACATTTCTGTTTTGAAAGTGTATCTATTCACTAGGAGCCATATTTGAATATCCATACCCCCAATTTACAGATTTTTAAGTAAAGGTTAAAGAGTTTAAGGGTTGAAAACCTACCTCACCTTAAAATATTTTTGGTTTAAGTATGTTCATAATTGTATTTCAAGACTGCCCAGTATACCAGAAGTCTGAAAGTTTTATAATTAAGGCCTTTACTTTCTCTCTCTCCAACTTCTCACTGTATCCACCAAAGGTTATCTCAGCTCCATTGATTGTCTAACTAGGTTTGCCTAAATTGGTCAACAATTAATTTGCATCTAGCTTTGTAATTCCACTAATTTTATGTTTTCAACTCTCTCTGTCTGGCTGTGACAGCAGAAAATAACTTCTTACAACAAGTTTTTTTTCCTGCAACAAGTTTTTCTTCTGATTTCTTATGTCTTACTCCAGAATGGCCATTAAGTTATCTCCCCTCTTTTATCTTCTGCATCTTTCCCCTTTTTTAACTTCTCTTTCAGCATCACCAAGCTTTCCCAAGATGTGATCCATGTTTTGGTAACTAACCTATCTGGCAATATAAATCATTCTGAGCAATTGCCAGCTCTTTATGTCTGAAGATGTTCCATCTGATTTCAGCTTGCCAGCATTTCATTATGTCCCATGGTTGGCCTTGTGGCAGTGTCCTTTGAAAATTCAGTGCACTAAAAAGGCTAGGAAAAAAGAAATAACTTCTTTCTTTTCATCAATATAGAGCATGCAGGTTGAAACAGATATATCTTGAGGACCCATAATTTCAAAGAGAATTCATAAGTTTTGCATAAATTCTTCAAATTGCCACAGTTTTGTTATGCATGCATATCTATGAAGAGATATTATACATAATAGAGAGATACAGTATATCAACTAAATGTTCTGCTAGCTTTTGAGGCATTACATTAATACTAAATTTGTAATGCAGCACAGAATTACACAACAGGTATGTTTTACTTGGTTATTGCTGGTACTGTACTGTGAGGAGCTGCTGTGTTGACTCATTAAAAGAGCACTTTTTTGTCCACGTACATATCTCAGGTTAGGAAAACAGATTAATGTTATTTGGATCTCTGATTTCCACATTTTGTTTTAATAATGGAGAACAAATAAGTACAGTGAGACTTAATAAAATCATGCAGTGAGGAACTGTAAGAGCTTAAGAGGTAGTTTAATTATCTAAAACATGAATTGAGCAGAATCCTTCAAAATAGGACCCAGAAATCCCTCACTGCAGCACAGAAAGACTTATCAGTGCTAACTTTTCAACTGACGTTTGACATTTGCCTTTTAGACATGAGGTTGCAAGCTTTCCTTTCAGCTGCAGAACTGACCAAGAGTGTGCAATGCAGAATCCCCGTGGTCCAGATGTGATACAGAGCATAACCTAAATGTCTTGCTCCCAGCAATGCCCTACAAGAGTCTGAGCTGAGTGATGTGTTCAGGTAAGGTACATCAGCAGTAGTGCTGAGTCCAGTGAATGCCCAAATGCTGCAGGAAATCCAGCTTTGTTCCACCTAGCACTTACTGACATTGCACAAAACAGAAGATCTGAAATTCAAGCCCAGTCTCCCACCTCCAAAAAAAGTTCTCTGAAGTACTAGACAGTAGAGTCCTGGAAAGCATGGTCCTCCTGTTTATCCTGGACTCTCCAGCTATAAAAATGCAAGAGCAATGAGAGAGGGAGAGTGGGGTGCGGGCAAAAGAGACTGACTTCCATGTTTGCTGTTCAGGATACCTGCCTCTTAGGCAAGATTTAGATCCTGGTCTCAGCTCCATAATCTGACATTAGGTAATCAATCAGAAAATAAAGCAAAACCAGCACTAAACAATCTATGTAGCTGGCACCAGATCCCACATGCTTCTCCTGCCAGCAGACTGTCTTATCTAGTACAGTGCAACACAATGATTCTGCTCAATGTTTCACTCTTTTATTTAAATTCCACACTCAAACATTGCCTGACCACATGGAAATACTAGTCAAATTTAGCAAAAGATACTGCCATTTGCTACTATTAGGCTTGACTAGTTTTGCAGGTGACATTTCAAATAAAACATTCATTCTTTCATACCTCCATAAAAAAGGCAATGCAGTAGTAAGTTAATATTTACAGTTTTAGAGTTACATCAGAGCTGCATTCATGCAGTTCCTCCTACTGTGCCCTCACAGTGCTGTTCTGATAGTATCTGCAGAATTCAAACTGTTGTGTTTCTTAACAAGATAACCTACTTTATTGAGAGAGCCTGTTCACTGCATCCTCACCAGTAAAAAACTTAATATTATTTCTCCTTATTCTACATGTAAATGAGAATATTTCATGCTTAATATCCAACAAATTGACAAAATGAGACCATGCAATAAGGTTCTAGGTATCAAATTATTTGCAGTTCTGATATGAAATCCAAAATTGTTTTCACTTTCTAGATCATAAGAGCTGAAGCTTAGTAGCAGAACATATATTCCTGGTAACTGCTTGCAAAACCAGTGTTCACTCTCCACCTCAGACATTACAAATTTGACTCTCCATTGTCTCAATCTTGCATTCAAAGCAATAATCATTCAGCAGTATACCTTTTGAAACAATTTATGTTTTCTTTACAGAGCTTTAAATCAGTCCAGAGTCGTTAAACAATACTAAATAATACACATATATGTAGATACACATAATACCTATACATAAATGCATAAAATGTGTACACTGTATGTGGTATCTTGGACAATACATTTGTAGGGAGGCTAATGCCTAGGTGCACACTGGGTATATCAGCAAAAAATAAATATTTCTTACATTGACGCTGTTAATTTCTGTTCCTAAGCACAGCCTAAAAGACAGATTTGAAAGATGCCAGTGACAGTTATCCTACTTTATCCTATTATTTTTAAATCCCCCCTCAATATATTGCTAGAAATAGAAAATTCTATTGTCAAATAGTCTCTCTAATCCTACAACATACTGTCCATTCCATGGTTCACCTCTAACCTACCTTAAAGATAGCAGAAAATGGAAGTATTTATATATCTCAGCTCTACAGAAATGATTGATTTGACATATATCCCTATGTACTGATAATAATCATGCAAATAATTCCATGAGCACAGGAAAAAATGGTGCAGCAACTGCAGCAGAGGCAAGAGAAGCTCAGCAGCAGTGTGGCTGTGGATCAGTTTGATACTGAACTGGTCAGTAGATGTGCAGCCTGTCACAAAACCTGCATGACCTTTGCTACCTGCCATTCTGCCCCAGATGCAGAAACCACAGTGACATATCCAGGGTCCTGCTCAGCTGAGCGAAGCCCAGCCTGGTCCCCAAGACACCAAACGAGACAGGAATTAAAACTCCAGGCCATGGCCGGTTTTGACCAGCAGATGAATCACTGTATGCTGAAGCCTCAGCCACAGACCAGGGTCCCTAGGGAGTGGTGGCCAGTCTGAAACTGGAGGCCAGCCAAGGGAAAAAAGGTGAGCTCTAGGACAAGCAGCCAACACCTACATTCACAAAATTTATAGAAACTTCACCTGCCTGTGAGATCTCTCTGCTCAGGTATAAGACCTCACTAAAATCAGCCTTCAGGTTTAAAAGAGAAGGAAGGGAATAAATATGCATAAATTCACTTATGCATTATATAGCTTCATGACATAAGGTATATGAAAAATAATGAACCATAATCACTTCTTTCATTAGGCCCCAACTACATCCTAATAATCTCTAGTAAACCAACAATACTTAAAGAGATGGGAGAAAAACCTGCTAACCCAGAAGTGCCCCCAGCCAAAGAATATTCTGCACATATCCATACATGCTGGAAAACTATGAAAGAGCTTAGGATAGACTAGGTTTACATAACAGGTAAAGTTATGTGCATCTCACATAAGTCTGTCTTTGCTTTGTATTGGATGCAAAAAAATGTTGGACACAGCTCAGCTGGAAGAAATCATCTGTCCCCTGTTTTCAAGTTTGTCTCTTGAGGCAAGCATTCTGTTCTGTAATGTCACTAACCCCGTTCATTTTGCTCCACAGTGTTCCACTGGCACCTGTAATGGTGATAGGAAGAATGTGTTCCTGAATGCTGTGATTGGCACTGTTAATGACCACGACACTGCAGAGCTGCTCTGTGCTTCAGCAGGGTTAGATGAGTTCAAGACCTGAATTTCCACTTAGCAAGGTAAACTAGGAGTGGGAAAGCATTTTATTGAAAATCAAATGTTCAAATTGCATAGACAAAAGGACTATAAAACATAATACCTGAGAAGGGGTGAAGTGCACAAAAACCCCACAAACCACTTTGTTTAAAAAAGAAAATCTACAAGCTTTCTAAAGCTAATGGACAACACTTCTAAAATCACTGTAACAGATTTCCCCACCGCAGCAAATTAACAGAGCTTTCCATGTTAGTGGTCTGGAGGTGCTGGCCTGCATTGACAGGAAATCTTTTCTTTTATGGGAGTGCTCCCCCTCTACCCAAAAGCCACTGATACAGTGTCATATGGTAAGATGGGAGAACAGCCACTGAAGAGGCCAAGGTTGCTTAGCCATGCATCAGAAACAAAACATCATTAGCATGGCCCTGGGTCAGTGCTCCCAATTCAGCCTCTAAATTCTGGAATACTTTCTGCCTGTTTCTCACCAGATTGTTTTCATATTGTTTTTTAGATAAGCCTCACGCAAAAATCATGGTTTTCACCCATGGTGATTTAGTCATGAATTCCTAAGGTGTTCAGCTGCTTTCAAATACTTTGGTTGTTGAATTGTACCACTGTGATGTATTTGCATTACCATATGTCATGCAGAGAAAAACAAATAGTGAATGGAATGTATTTACAGTTGTTGAAAGACATATTGAATTGTAGATTACACTAAAAGATCTACAAATAACTGGATTAATTAAACAGCAGATGAAAATACATTAAATAAATGAATCACTATTTCTGTAAGATTATTCCTTGTGTCTATGCATATGCTTCAACAAATCCCGTCTCCAAGATTTTTAAGGAATAGTATTTTATTTTTTGTATAGAGAAAGAAGAACGTATTCTCCCTCTTGTTCCATATTTAATTACCAAAACAACAACAGGTTTTCTGGCATAGAAAGAGAGTGAAGAGACTGGATTTAGCAGGACAGGAACTTCACTAAGCTTGGTTGACATTCTCTTGATGTTCTGGCAAGAGGTTCTTTCTCCTCCCTTGGCGTGCAGGTGGAAATAGTCTTCCTGAGGTCAGCAGTTCAGGGTCCTGCTCTAGGCACTGTTACTGAGGCATCTTTACAGTGCTGCCCATATTAACTAAAAACTGTTGATGGAGTAACCATACTTCCTACCAATAAAACTGCCAGTTCAGAATAAATTCACGTTAAAAGACTTCTTACGCAGACATACAAGATAATGCCTACCCTCTACTATGAAAAAAATCTAACCAAACAACGCAAAACTTGAACTAAACAAATCGCATAAAGATTACATTTTGAATATTACATTATTTATATGTTTGCATGGAGACATTCAAGATGAAAGTATCAGAGAAATACCCTCAAGTATTCTCAACCATTCAAAAATACTATCTCAACAAATGTATCTCCTTGAAACTACTTCTTCAGATACTATGAAGTTCCTTTTGTTTCCTTCTATGGAGCTTAGTCATCGACCTGCATCACTCTGGATGTGACTGACTTTATCTTTCTTAAGTTACTTATCACTCATCCTTGGCTGTGAAAACAAGCATTTTGGTAATTCTTCAGCACAGGACCATACACATATGGTGCACAAACAACAGAGACAGCATGTGAACTTTTTTGACTCACTAATACTCTCTTTTCTCTTTTTCCCTCTAATCATATATGATAAACCATCATTTCTGAAGTCCATCAGTTTAAAAATGGACCTTATCTTTTTGCAGGCACAAGTAATTAGCAGTGCAACTTAACATTATTAATTATGCATGGCCACTGTTAAGTTCATTTGCATTTTTAACTACCTGATATGCAAGCGAAGTCAAGTAATTCCATGTCCACACTACCAAAATTGCACAATAACTTAACACTGCAACACTGATGTTGCAGTTTATCTACAAAACCTAGATGCAAAAGATGTGTCCAGTCTTTCAAATGCAGTTCTAGTGAACAAACTGGTAAAGGGTATTTAGAAGCCTAGGGATACAGTAAGTATCTAAAGATTTTAGAAGCATGTAGGTGCCTCACTCCCATTAGAGTCACACAGAGCAGTTTTCCTCTGCAGGAAAAAGCCTTTTTCAGATGTCCAGCAGAGGAGTGGTTTTGCATTTAAATCTTCATTTATTCCTGTGTAAAAGTGCAACAAAGATCTACCTTTAAGAACCAAAATTAATTTTCAAAGGCAACTATGATTTTTTTTAAATACTGAATTAAATGTTTTTGAGAAATATTTATAAAACATCAGAGAGTCTGTCTAAATGTTAACACTAAAAATATAATTATTATCCATAAGAATTGTCATGATCACATGAATGTAATTTTGCTGTAGGTGAAAACACGCATCTCTGAGGCACAGATCACCAAAGAGATTTGTAGTGTGGGGTGAAATTTATGTTTGTGTTGACAGCCAAGCCAGGAACCAGGCACTGCCAACAAATGTCTTTACTCTGAAAACACTTCACTAAGGATAAGAACCAAATATATTGCAGGTGACATTCTCTATTGGGCAGGGGTCCTACACAGGTCTTTGTATTATGTAAGTCCTACTTAAATACTATTCCAAAGTTGCACAAATCTACTGCATGAGCAACAAAGTTCCCTTGAAAAAATTCCTTGAGCCCTTTGAAAAGGATGCACTTTAGTAGCATCTATCACAGTTTCTCAAGCAATACATAAATCTTGTGCTGGCCTCTGCACAGGGATGGGCACACCTTGTAGATTATCACTCCTGTGTTGTAAAAATGTTGGAAAATCCTACAGTGCTTAAATTTACATTATGCAGAATGGGTTGACATTGCATATATACAAATTTAAGACAGTCAGTAAACACATTAATTACTGAAATGTTCAAGACAAAAGGGACTTGAGTACTTTAGATTTTAGCTACAGACAACTTCTGGCCCCATGCTGAAATCTTCATTCCACTGAAACAACTGAGAGACATTACTGACCTGAATGAGGACAATATCTCACTCCATCTTTTCAACTGTCATCACTAGCCTTTCTTCTAACCTAGTCTCTACCTCAAACTCCATTAGTGTGATTTCTCAGTGTCAGACTTCTCAAAAACCTCTCCCATTCTGAGGAAAATGTTCATAACAATGGGAATCATCCAGCATCCTCACCTGGCTCACAATGGTGGTACAGAATTTCAGGGCACATATCCTCAAAAGAAATAGATGGCAAGTACCCCAAATGCTGCTTACACACCAACAAATTCCTCTGCAATAGTATTTAACTGTGCCCCATCTCTGCACCCAAGTTCCTGTCTCCTTGGCTGTGTGCACCCAAGCATCACCTCATGGGAGTGAACTGCTCAGACCTGCACATGATATCAAAGTACAGTTCTCCAAAGAGATGATCTTGATCTGGGAATGGATTTAGCAGATCCAACTCACTAAACAATGTTCTTTGGTCATCCTTGAATAGTACCTAATTTGGAAAAAACCCCAAAGACTTGGAATACAGAATCCTCAGTCACCACCAACAAAGCTGAGTAATTCACTAGTTATTTTCTTGGCCATGATAGTTAAATAACTCAAACAGGAGAAAATGAAAGAGCTCTGTACCATAACTCTCAAGAACTTTATAGCAGAGTTGTCCAAACCTGGAGATGGTTCTCATCTTTGATCTAAATCAAAAAATCAGTGAAATTTCTCGCCTCTCTCATTTTCTAGTGAAAGTTTTAATCAGTCTGCTGCTAACTCTAACAAGGTACATGAATTCTCTTGTGGTTGTGCTTGTACTTCACTTACACTCTCTTCTTCTACCCTCCCTTCAGGGGGCACAGCAGTACATAAGTAGGAAATGAAAAAAGTCAAGAAAAGGTATTTATTTCCCTAAGAGTAATCACTTCTTCTGATATACTTGTTTGGGACCACGGGTCCTCTGAGTTTTGGAGCCTCCTTTGTGTTGCTCTTAGCGTTACCCCTCTTATATTGTGTGGTGGGCAATTTATTCAAGATTCAGGATCCCTCCTTGTGCCAAAACCCCAAGAAATTCCACTTGGCTACCCCTAATCTGCTCACTTTGCAACATGGGCTGCCTCATACTTTTTTTTTCTGAACCTTTCATATATCTAGTCCAGCTGTTTTGAAGAACTAGTTAGCACAGACCTCAGCACCTGTCCTTACATATCTCTTCTCCCTGCCTTCCAATTGTTCTTGCTTCCTGGAGCCATCTTTGTCTGACATCTGCCTTCACCTTCCGGATTCGCAGCCCCATGACTCCTAGTTTTTTTTTTCCCTAGGTGGAGGATGTGACCTGCTACCTGTGCAAGAGTTAAACATAGCATTATGTCACTCCGCTCTCCTACTCTGCTACAAAGGTTTCTCTTGACTAACTCTACCCTTACAACTAACAGAATGGAGTTCAAGCCAAATGATGGACTTAAGATTTGTGACTCAGAATGAGATAATCTGCTCCCTAATGCATCTCTTTCTCAGTGATTTCTATGATCAGAAACTAACTTTGTTATGTGGCACTTCAATCTAGATATGTACATTTTGTGGAACAAACTTAGAGCACTTGTTCTCAGGTTACACCTATGATGACAAATGGATTTGTGCTGAACTGGTGGTTGAACACTGAATGAATTCTGAAGTTCACGCATTACTTCTAAGCAGTTTGTTACACGTCTAAAAGGAGAGCAAGTTTTAAAATGTTATACAGCAACATAATTTTGTAACACCTCTAAAAGAAAGCCCAAACAGAAAAATCTTTAAACTTACGGCAGTGGATCTATTTTATGACAATGATGGTTGTGTTGTATTGCTTACTCCTAACAAAAAATCATCATTCTTACACATATCAGAGTGTAAGAATAGGCCCTGACCATGACAATACTATAGTCATTCAGCACCACATCTTATAAATCTTCCCAGTCTTGCATTGCAAATGTTTCATTTCTGTGCATGGCATTTGGAGAACTCTTTGCTATGTTAGACAAACCATTAAAGCTACTTCCTTGCCCTTCACATTTAAGAATGACTTCAAAGGTCATTATTTGTGTCACTGTGGGTACAAATAATAATAATAAATAAATACTGTGGGTATTTAACAACAAAGAAAGGATACCTGGAGGGGTCTGCATAGCTCAGGTGATAGTGTCATGAGAAGTGCAACTTAAAGTAGTAACTTTAACAATGACCGAAAATGCCATTTTTTGAAAGTGAAGCTAACCTCTGCCAGCCCAAAGATGAGCACCATCATGTCCTCATAATTATGTTTGCAGAAAAAAAAAAAGTGTGGTACCTGATCTTTGTGTCATTTTCTGCCTAAGAATAAATTTTATCTGAAACAAGTCACATGGTTGAAATAGTGCGATGTTGGTTTTAAATAAGTGTATTTTGCAGTGGCTGCAGACCTCTAGGCTTGGTTAGGCTGCTCCTGAAGCTAATTTCGTGGTTTGGCAACCAATTCCAATGCCTTTTAGTGAGTGTCAAAGAAAAGAACCCAAACCTGACAACAACCTTAAAAAATGCCTGTAGTCTACTAACGGTCTCACAGATGTGACACACATTATGAATCAACCCTATAAATCTGTCTCACGGAAGGATTTATTCTGGCTTGAATGGAAGCTCCCAGCGAAGAAGTTCCTCAGGATCCAAATCTCTCGGCCCAAAACAAGCTGTTCCTCAAGCGCCTTGCAGCCAAAGCGAATTACTCTTGGGGCATGGCTTTCATGTTACCACGTCTCCCGGATAAACTTCCATACAAACCGAAGAGGCGGGAGGGCGGAGGGATCCCATCCCTTCCCGCTCGCTCCTGGCTTTGCCGCGGTGGCACCAGCGAGGGTCAGTGCCAGCGGGTGCGGGGGCCGGCGGGAGGCCCCTGCGGCGGCCCAGGCTCCCGCCCGCCGCCTCCCGGCGCCGCCGCCCCGGCCCACCGGCC
>VXBQ01002750.1:312717-325428 GCA_013400175.1 Phainopepla nitens
GGGGGAAAGGTGCGGCGTCCTCACGGCCCCGCGGCGAATGCGCCCTCCGCGAACGACGGCGCCTGTTAAGGAGCTCTCTCTGGCTCGGGGGTCAGGAAGAAGGAATTCACCGGGTGGGAATCGGGAGGAAGGAGAAGGAGCCGCGAGCGGGAGGATCGAGCAGCGGCAGCTGAAGAAACCGCCCGGTCCCTCTCCTGACAGGCTGCGACGCGCAGCGCGGCGGGCGCTTCCAGACCGCCGTCGTAAGCGAATGGGGCGGGAGGGGGGGCCCAGAGGCATAAACAAGGAGCGCAGGACCTAAATCCTTCTCCTCCCTTTCCTCACTGGCTTGCCCCGGCTCGNTCCTCACTGGCTTGCCCAGGCTCGCCAATAAATCCAGCTCGGCTATGCATCGCGATGGGAACGTGCTGCCAAGGAGGCTGCCTTCCCGTCACTGAGGATGCTGCCTTCCCCTCACTGAGGAGGCTGCTGCCGCCGGGGCTGCCTGCACATCACTGAGGACGCCGCTGCTGCCGCGGAGGTTGCCGTGCCCTCTCTGAGACAGCAGCAGCAGCAGCTGCCGCCGCCGAGCCTCCCTTGCCCTCATTGAGGCGGCCGCCGCCGCTGCGTTACAGGGAGAGAGAGATTGTGGCGCTGCGACAGGGGAGGCCGGGGCTCGGCGCGCAGGGGGGAGGCGCGCCGAGCATGCGCCGCCCGAGCCACTGACTGGATCCTCAGCCAAGGTACCGAGGCAAAAGAAAAAAGAAAAAAAAAAAAAGGAAATTAAGAAAAAAAAAAAAAAAGGAAAAAGGAAAAGGATTGTGAGAAAGAAGAATGAATGACGGTAGAGGAGAATAGAAAAGACCGCCAGGGAAAAGCAGCCCCCGGTCGGCGGGAAGGAGCAGCTCTGGCATGTGGGGATCTCCGGCACCAACAGGTAGGAGGAGAGGGGCTGGGGGCGCCGAGGGCTGCCGCGGCCGCAGGTGCGTGCTGACAGGGCTCTCCCGCTCGGGGGTGCGGGTTATTTCCAGAGAAGCGGCATGATGGAAGCCCTCACAGACAATGCCTCTTCCGCTCTCCCCAGCTCCCCGCCGCGGGGGGCTCTCGCACGGCTCCGGCAGCTGCGGCGGATGCCAGGCAGCGGCACCCGGGCTGCCGTGCGGCGCGGCGCAGTCCAGCCCTGCGTGGCCGGGCGTGGGGGAGCGGCCGCGGGCGGGAGCGCGTGTGGCGGCGCGGTGTGAGCGTGCGGCGAGCGGGCTGTGTGTGCCGAGGCAGG
This sequence comes from Phainopepla nitens, assembly GCA_013400175.1. NCBI lineage: Eukaryota > Metazoa > Chordata > Aves > Passeriformes > Bombycillidae > Phainopepla > Phainopepla nitens. The sequence goes on from VXBQ01002750.1 coordinate 313,973, forward strand.
GCCGGCCGCCGCGGGGACAGCTCCGCGGAGGAGGGGGGAGGGGGAGCCCGATTTCATGGTTTTAAAACGGTGCCATGATCTGATCAGCCTCTGTTTACACAGCAGCAATCAGGCTCTTTTGTGGACGGTAAGAATGGAAGGATTTTATTGGGATTCAGTGGGAATATCCTTTGTACACCCGATGTGGCATAGGAAACACTTCGTGTGAATAACGAAGGAGCCTGATCATGCCTGCTGTGGCTCCTGTCCCTGGCTCTGGAGGGAGAAAAAAGAAAAACAAAACAAAACCAGAAAAAAAAAAAAGCAACAGACTGTTCTTTATTTTATTTTATTGCATGAAATGTGTTCCGGTACGATTCGCTGGGAGGATTAATGGGAATCGGCGAGCCCTAATTAGCTAAAAAAAAAAAAAAGAGAGAAAAAAAAGAAAAAAATAACCAACAAAAAGCAATTTATATGTTTATTTTAGCGTAACCAAAACTAGCCCTCCCTAAAGGATGGGCATACCATACCTTCCTGGTTTTTACTCAGTATTTACACTGGCCGTTGCTTATTATGAATTATGTCGAGGCTTTAAAGATTTACATTAAAGCACGGGGGAAGGGGGGGAGGCCGGGGGGACGACACCCTAAAGCATACTGCTATCGACTGTCTAGATACCTGTTTCTCTAAAATCCTAAATGATAAAATTATGGTTTATAGCAGGAAGGGAGGGGGATAGTGAATACTGTTTCTCTTACAAAATGCATAAACCAACACTGTGTGATTAATGTGCTTTGGTGACTTGGGTTAAAAAACATAAATTCTGCAGGGTTTTTTTTTGGGGTGTGATCCATATCAACACAGCAGTTGCCTCTTAAAACATTGACAAAATACTGTAGCCATAAAATAAATGTAGGTAATGTCAAAATATCAGCAGTCTGTGGGGATTCTTTAAAAAGGATGTCAGTGATTAACTCCTGGGCTTGCAAACTGGGAATCTTTTGATTCATAAAATCTCTGAGGCTTTAACTGTGAAATTATATGTGCTACCAAATATAAGGGGCATTGGTCAGTCGTGAAACTGTAACAAGCCAAATCTGCCAATAGTCAATCATACTAAATACTCAGTATGAAAAAAAAGCCTCATGTTTTTTTAAAAACAAACAATAGTACTCAAATTTACAACTTCGTTTGGTTCTCCATAAATTAACATCTTTGTTAGCACTTTCTGACATCATTTTGTGTTAACTTAAGAACTGATAGCTCGATTTTTTTTCAGATATTTTGATGGCATGACAAATCAGAAAGAAGAGGATGTACTGTATGACTAGACACAAGATCAGTTCTGTTTGTGGATTACATTTTCAGTAAGATGTATGGATCTATTTTTTCCCTGTTCTTAAATATAGATCATGAGACTTGACTGAGGCAATATACATATCATCCATCCATCTATGGCGAACTACAGCCATGCAGCTGACAACATTTTACAAAATCTCTCTCCTTTAACAGCTTTTCTGAAACTGACTTCACTGGGTTTCATAATAGGAGTCAGTGTGGTGGGTAACCTTCTGATCTCCATTTTGCTAGTCAAAGATAAGACCTTGCATAGAGCTCCTTACTACTTCCTGTTGGATCTTTGCTGCTCAGATATCCTCAGATCTGCAATTTGTTTCCCTTTTGTTTTCACCTCGGTAAAAAATGGCTCTACGTGGACGTATGGGACTCTTACCTGCAAAGTGATTGCCTTTTTGGGGGTTCTGTCCTGCTTTCACACTGCTTTCATGTTATTCTGCATAAGCGTCACGAGATACTTAGCTATTGCCCACCACCGTTTTTATACGAAAAGACTGACCTTCTGGACTTGTTTGGCTGTTATCTGTATGGTGTGGACTCTCTCTGTAGCCATGGCTTTCCCCCCAGTTTTAGATGTGGGCACCTACTCATTCATTAGGGAGGAAGACCAATGCACTTTCCAGCATCGTTCCTTCAGGGCTAATGATTCCTTGGGATTTATGCTTCTTCTTGCCCTTATCCTCCTAGCCACACAGCTTGTCTACCTCAAGCTGATATTTTTTGTTCACGACCGCAGGAAAATGAAGCCAGTCCAGTTTGTTGCAGCGGTGAGCCAGAACTGGACTTTTCATGGTCCTGGAGCGAGTGGTCAAGCAGCTGCTAATTGGCTGGCTGGATTTGGAAGGGGTCCCACACCTCCAACCTTGCTGGGAATCAGGCAAAACGCGAACACCACAGGCAGGAGGAGGCTACTGGTTTTAGACGAATTCAAAATGGAGAAGAGAATCAGCAGAATGTTCTACATCATGACATTCCTCTTTCTGACCTTGTGGGGTCCCTATTTGGTAGCCTGTTACTGGAGAGTTTTTGCAAGAGGGCCTGTGGTACCTGGGGGATTTCTAACGGCCGCTGTCTGGATGAGTTTTGCCCAAGCTGGAATCAATCCTTTTGTCTGCATTTTCTCCAACAGGGAGCTGAGGCGCTGTTTCAGCACAACCCTTCTTTACTGCAGAAAATCCAGGTTACCAAGGGAACCTTACTGTGTTATATGAGGGAGCATCTGTAAATCTTTAGCCTTGTGAAACACTACCATTCTCTGCTAAGCAATTGTGGCCTGTAGCCATGTCTTGAGGAGAAAATCAAGAATGGGATGTCAGCAGCTGTAAGGATTTGGGCAACATTCTGCAGTCTCTGCAATAGCTCACCTCTAATCCTGTTTTAAACCTAAACATGTTCCTGCTGACCACTGCTGAAGGTTTGTAATTAAGAACAAAGGACTGAACTACTGCCCTGAATTCCTTTATGTGGTTGAAATCTAGATTATGAAAGTAGCAGGTGCTAAGTATCAGTGCTAAATGCTGTGTATATCACTACATAAAATAAGAACATCAAAAAGATTAGCATTGGACATCTTAATAAATTAAGTTGATATGAGGTTAATGTGTTGATAAAACTAATTTTAGACATCTGAAGACCTTTAAAACATTTCATACAATTATTATTTTGCAAAGACTGAAAACTGGGGACTCAAGTACTGTAACTGATTAAAGATGTGCCATGCATTATTGGATTATCACACTTACAAATCTGTTTGCCTTGTGAGTAAGTTTTGGGGAGCATTCCAAAGCAGTATTTTTGTTCAGATTTTGACTTTAATTTTTTTTTCCTCCAAATATATTACTCTTTCTAATTACCATTTTCCTTAACAGTGAAATTACTAACATTTAACTGTATTCTGTGTTTTTTGCTGATTTGGTATAAAGTTTAATAGACTCTTATTTATATTTTTTAAAAAGCTAGATATCAGTCTGTTAGGCAACGTTAATGATAATATCCAGTCATAATTGAACAATTATAATTATACAGAATAAACACATGTTGCCTTAAAGGGTTATCTAGTATCTTCCATTTTGTTTAGCATTGAAGCAAATAAGCAAGGAAAATTGAATCAATAACTCTGGTCAGTCGTTTGGGAGTGCATGAAAGATCACTTAGTCCTCTTTTTTCCTTTTTACTCCAGTGGTTCCCAAAATCAATATGCACATCACTGGGATTATAAGATTTTTTTCTAGGTGTGCCGCCCTTTCTAGTTTGTTCTGAGAAACACAGGCAGTTGATGTATGTTTATATTTTAAGACAGCTGTCATGGGGAGACCGCAGCCTTAGTATGATATCTTGCACAATTTGTGAAGCATTTATTCTACTGAAGGCACAGTCTTGTTTATATTTTCTGCACATTTTGGTGTATTGGTTGTTTTAAATTATTTAAGTTTTAACTTGTGAAAGCATATAATATGATTTCTTAGTATTTTAGAAATACATTAGAGTCTGTGAGTCTTTCCTTCTTTAAGATACAGATGTGTGGATTTCAATATAAAGTTGCATTTGCCAAAATTTACCTGTGTAGCTTGTTAATTTTCTTGGAATAAAATTTTACATTTTTCCAGTTATACAATTAACCTTTTTTATTTTGTCTAGTGAGCTAGCATGAAGTACTGATAATGTAGCCATTATGAATTATTATCCTTTGCAGTCACTGTATTCCCAAACTGTAAATGCATGAATGATGGGGACCACAGGATTGATAAATTATATTATCTGCAGTAGCACTATTGTGTAGTTTATCATAATTACCCATCTATCTGTTCTAATATGTCAGTTATATTTAAAGTTACAACACAGTATTTGACATAACTTCACAGTTTGATTTTGGAAAACGTGTATAACTGAAGCACAAAATCATGAGTTGATCAGTCATAAAGAACACAGATTTTTCTTAATTTTGGGAGAGACAAGATTAGAGATGTTTATTCAGTATTGGTTTATCTTGTCCTATGTTGTAGTTTTGTGACCAGCAAGTTAACGTATACATACACGAGCAGCAGTCAATAATGGAAATGCTTAAATTTGTGTGATAACATTATACAACATATGCAACAATTCAGACAGTTGTGTCTATATGTGATCAGACAACTTGATCAAAGATTTGGTGAGCAATCTGTTTGACCTCACTAACACTTTTATACTGAGGTTGATTGGTTGAGAGGCATGGCTTTATATACTGTGTTGAAACAGAAAAATTGCTAAAATAATGAGTCCTCATCAGTATAGGAATGTTTCAGAACGTAATTTGAAATGGGACCAATAAACTTCTACCTAAAGGACATTTTTATTACATTGAAAAAGGCTTTGAAATTAAGGTAGTTAAGCAATTGTCAAAGATAGCAGGAGTGAATAAAAACTGAACCGTATGTTGAGAAAAATTCTGAAAGTCATCCCACTTAAGTTTATTAAAAGGTTGATTGGCAATAACTTCAGTCTAATTTCTTTAAAATAGTAACCTTTACAAGGAACATTGATATTACATATTGTAATAAAGAAGTACATATAAATAAAGTTGTAAATAGTATATAGTTGTAGAAGTAGTCAGTTCTGAGGATTAACCAGAAAATTTTCAACTATGAAATTTCAAAAGCTGCAAATCTGGGGCCTGATCTAACTCTTAATAAAAAGTCAGTTGGTGTTTTCCCATTAACTTCATTTGGAGCAGAAGCAGGCCCTAGCATTTCTATAGTACTATACTTCTGAAATACTAAGAAGGCTGTATTTACTATGCAGTGGGAAAAGAAAAAAAATTAAATTATTTCCCTGGAAGTTTTGCAAGCAGTAACTGATGTAAATTAATACAATAAACAGTAAACAAGTCTGAAAGCAAATATTTTGATAAATGTTTTTCTTTTGATATGAATATAATTCCTTTGGCTATATGACAATACTGTATTGCTACCTGAGAAAGGTCAGGTACTTTTTATTAAGTGGATTTTTAGAATTGTGCCAGTAAGAAATATGGTGTCAGTTATTTAGTTTTATTTTTCTCCAGTGTTAAAAGGAGAAGAGGATGTTCAGTTAAATTAAAAGCCAACATATAAAGTAACATTGTATGCAAAGTTATTACTCAGTGGAACACCCTGGTACAGGATGTCAAGTAGTTTAGAGAGATTCCTACAAGAACTGTATGTACACATGAGTTAAAGCAGTGCTTGCACTTTTTTGCCATCAGTGTCATTTTGGTCCTAGTCAGCATATCAAAACTAATGTATTAAGGTATAAATTCAAAGGAGCAAGAAGGTTCATTCCAATTCAGTACACTGTTGTGTCACAGTATGAAAAGCCTTTTGCTTTCATTTTAGTACAGGAGTTAAGCTATTGCCAAGGCTAGAATGCAGGGCTGGTAGATTAGTCCTTTCTTTTCAGAATAGCAAAGAATATCACACTATTTTTATATCTGCATTGATCTTTAATGCTCATGGGTAATGTGAAGTATATAGTTTTCATCTTCTGATGAGAGAAAAAAAAAAAAAAAAACAAAAACATTCCCTGAAGAAAAGGCTGTCTACCCCTGTTTGTTTCCTGCCCTCTGTTGCCCAACCAGCCCTTCAGCAGCCTCTCCATCAATCCCTCTACAAGAGTAAATGTTTCATACACTGAGTATTGTATTTCTCCTGCTCCTTGAGAAGTGTCTCAGCCAGCAGATAAGCTCCTGCAACAGCTTCCCAGGGTTTGTCAATGTCTGGGTTCCCTTCCTGAGGAGGGCAAGGGACTGCCAGTTCCTTCCAGCTGCCTTTGTAGTTCATGGATCTTAGGGCACTTGGCTAGCACACTGGGTGTCTCTGTCTTTTGGCTTTGCTCATGAAATAGATGCTGTTTATGTGATGCAGAGAAAAATGAGAATGGGGACGGGGCAGCAGGAAACAACTTTCTCTCTCACAAATTTTTCACAAGAAAACCACTTTTTTTGTTGCATTGCCCAAGAGCATATTGTATTTTAAAAGCATAATCGGTGTTAATTACCCTCTAAATAAATAAAATGTACTTAGCCAATTAAGTCAAGGTTTTTGGTACAGCTACAAAGTCTTATTATAAAATGGCTTTTTGTCAGTCTCTAAGCCTTGGAGGCAGAGGAGTCCATGCTGTCTGTCTGCTTTTGGGTGCATTGTGTTTTTTTCACTTGTTTTGCTTTTGCTTTGACTTTAAAGCATCACACTTTATTTATGTTAATAGGAATCCAGTATTGCAGCAGGTTGTTATCACTCATGGGTTTAAAAAATAATATTAAAGGGAGCTCTGATGATTTTTGAGGTGAGTTGAGGAGGTATTTTGGCAAGTAATTGGTTTTGAGCAAATGTTAAATGAACCTGTGGGCTGCTGGGCTCTTCCATAGTTACACAGTCAGTTCTTAATTATTGAAACTAGCAATGGAGTAGACTAACCCACATAAAGGTAACACCCAGGTAATACAAAGCATGTCCACGTTAGATAAGAACTTCCTATGTGTATTACATTTATCAAGGAATGGAGTTAAGTAAAAAGTGAGATCAGAAATTCAAAGAATGGTGGGTGGTTTTCCTTTTTTTTTTCTGCTTTGTTTTAGCATAGCACTGCTAATCTGCAACCTGGGTTACACACCCACATACAGCAGAGAGTTGCCTGTACAATTCTGCATAGCACATAGGCAACTTCCTTCTAGTTTATATTCATTGACAGCTCTGTGAGTGCACACTACTAATCTGATTGACTTTTCAGAGAAAAGAGGAGGCTCAGTCTGAGATACTGTTCTTCAAAATTAAAATTCAATAGACCTTCTCTGCTTTTGTATACTGAAGGGATTTTGAGTGTGAAGAAATCAGTGATTTAAATCAGCAATGATCAAAAGTATACTCTGGCCATGGCCATTAAAAACAGGACAAGATGACATTTTGCAATGCATATGCAACAAATCGAAGAGTTTGATATTATAAACCAAGACTTTGTGTGAGTGGGCTGAAAATAGTTCATATTTTACATTTAGAAAAAATTATGATGACGCTATCTGTGTAAATGGATAAAGTCCTTAACTAGCCAGTGTGGAAGAAGAAGGGTGAGCTTTAAAAATTGCTCATTATAAATAGTTAACAGTTTTGGTGATGTTGTTGTTCAGCTGAACTGTGTAATTATATAACTATATGATGATCAAAGGAGTGTCACAGTAAATAAGTTAGATTTTTTTAGTAGTCTAGAAAGGAAATAAGTAACAACTATCTTCAAACATTTGAAATTAAATAATTGCAGTCATCTACATGTTTTATGAAATTTAGAGAACAAAATAATTATTGACATTTTCTGTACTGATTGATTTATGTACTTAAAGAATGATGTGTTTAGACAGTGAATTGGCTGATGCAGCCCAATGAGCGACTTCTTTGTATCACAGGTTTTGTATTATGCTTTGTACATAATAAGCACAAGAGACATAAAACCAGAATTTATCTGGTATCAGCTTCAAACTCTACATTAGGTACAAAACTTCTCGAAATGTTAGGCAAATTACTGTAGCTCGAGATTATTCAAAAATATTCTGTGCTACTTCACAAGAATTCTACTTCACCTTTGTTTAAGAGCAGTCTGGTTAAAGATGTGTATTTATTTTCTTCTAGAAAATCATGTTCAGGCATGCTCACATCCTTACGCAAGCTGAAGAAATTGCTAAAAATAGAAAGTTTTGCACTATAATGATCTTGGTGGATCAGGTTCTTGAGATATTATAAAAGGGTGGCACAGATACTCAATGACTACTCTAGGCAGAAGGTGGAAGGATGCAAAAAAGTATTCATCCCTGTTTAGGAGCCATTTAAAATCCTGCTGTCCCGTAGAGAAACCATCTTCTATGGAACTGGCCCACCACAGGCCTGCAACCCACTCCGTGTTGAGTTTAGGCAGGACTTTGGTTGCACATACTCTGAGTCCTCATGGGAGAAATTCAGCATTAGCAGAGGTCAGAAACTCCTAGACAATATTCATAGGCTACAGACAAGTGATAGTTGCTTGTCTCCTCAAAACAGAAGTGACAGAGTATTCAAAGGCCAAGAGATAAATGCTCATTGTAAACTGCTTGGGATTTCATGCCCTCTTGGCCCCCTCAGAAGTGACTGAGAAGACCCATTTCATTCTTGATTTTGTTTGGGGTTGTTTGTTTGTTTGTTTGTTTGTTTTGAAAATGCATGCCATCTCAGTTGATCTATTCCATCCCACCCATTGCCAGTTGAACATTTGATGTCATGCTTGATCAAGTCTGTATATTCTTTATAACACATATCTAAGAGTAAAATGTATTTGTAGCTTTGTTCTGATTGTGCAGATCTGTATCACTGCTTGTGCTTGCTCATTTCCATAAGCATTTCCTGTGTTTCAAACACACAAATCTTCTGTTTTTGAAATTAAGGCACTCTACAATCATGTGTTTCCTGATTTTTCTGTGAAGGCCTTTTAAGTTTTGGATTTTTCTCCTGTTTGTTCCTAAAAGCAGATTCTTGGGACACATCACAGGAAACATTTGATTTCTTTGACTGAAGGACTGTTTGGACATCATGAGACTGGAAATGTGTATTTAGGTCCTGTATAATAATTTATGGTAATGACTGGGCTATGGAATCGATAGTGGTGGGACTGCTGGACTAGGATATTTTGGTAACTCTGGCTTTAAATTACATCGTAAGACATCTAGCACAAAGGAGAAATGTTCCTTTTGTCAGATAATTATGTAAATGAAAAGTAAACACACACACAAATGAGTACAGTTCTATAGGATTTTGATTAACATATTCAGTCATAGCTGTAGCAAGATGAGCATAAAGGCAAAAAAAACAAAGAGAAAGTATCTTACCATTTGAAACCAAATCTTTGTAAGTTTGGCTTGATTCCTGCCATCCCTACTCTAGGAAGATTTTCCCTCTCTTTTGTGGAAACTCGTCTCAATAAACATGAGTTACAAGATCTTGGTAATTTATATCAATGTTTATGTTTTTACTTGACTAGTTCTCAATGAGAGCATGACACAGCAGGACTGTAAATGTAATCTCTGTCACAGTGTATGTGCAAAAGCAGTCTTTCAAAGGGTTTTGAGAAAGAGTCTATACATGCATAGATATATTTCTTATATTTCTTAGACTCTCCAAAATAATGTAGTGTAGTTGATACCAAGTAGGGACAGCTCAAGCCCTGGAAGGGCACAAGATATCACACTTGAATGTGATAAGTGAGTTTAAATCAGGGGCAAGGAAGGTGAGGGACATTTAGTAATAGCTTCCTATGTTAGTAGTTGTATATAGTGCTTTTGGACTAATCTGTAAACCTCCTTCAAAGTTCTTAGGTGGTGGTAAGGGCATCTGCAGTAAGGTGGGGTGTAATGCTGCAGCTGAGTCCTTATGTCCCCCTATTTCAGACAGAGGTGGACTGGAAGCAGTACACAGTATAGGCTGGTTCCTCCTCCACCAACCACCTTGCATGGTAGTAACATTCACTGAGCTCGTCGGCCTAGAGAGCTGCTCCAGGTGGATCATTTGGTCACAGTCAAATCTTTGAAACTTTTCTTTCAGTGTTTTCCGTGACTAGTTTCTGCTTGTAAGAGGTGGAAAGAAACGCATGTAAAGGGAATGCGTGGTGTTGAGCAAATCCTTTCCAGCCCAGTCTGAGAGTGAGGACTTTTTGTAAGAATGCAGATAGGTGAGGAAGCCCCCCGTAGTTTTGCCACATCTGTCAGACACTCCTGTTCTTTGGCATAGTTAGCATACGTGCACAGAAGGGTCTCACACGATGTCCTTCTGTCAGCATTCAGTCTCCCTGTACACCAGACAGACAGACACCACTGTTTGTGGAGGCACTTCTATAGAAATGACCTTCCTCCGAGAGACACATTGTCGCAAAAACTGAGATTTCCTGTATCCTTTTCTATCAGAGAAAGCACGTCAAATTTGCATGTTTTGTATTAAAACTTCGTGTTGAATTTTCTTCTTGGCATACGGACTGAAAGGCACTATCACAAAAAAGCCAATCGCTCCCTCCCAACCAGGAAGACCACCAGTCTAACTGGTAAACACACTTTCAGTGGGAATATTATAATCATTTTTTATCATTTAAATAAATATTTGGTATGAAAGTAATTATTACAATATTTGATTATACAAAAGCCCTGAAAGGGTTAATTTTTCTGCTTTGGCATTTTCCTTATGTAAATATCCTCATTCCGTTTCATGCAAGGCAGGTTTGGCAAATGTGGATGTTTTGGGTGGTTTTGACATCTAAGTTATGCCATCTAAGGACAAGTGCTGTCTGATGAATAATTTATTCACTTAAATTTCAGAAGAGACTGTAAAACTGGCTACCAAAAAAAAAAAAAAACCCACAACAAAAACAAACTCCAATGTTTTCTTAAGTCATGCATGTGATCCTTTAAATATTGGCTTTGGAACCCTGGGTATTGTCCAACTTAGCATTCAAACCTAATACAGATAATAGAACCTAATAGAAACCATGCTGTAAAGATAATTTCTAGTCACTGACTATAACTGCAAAATGATATTGTTATATATATTCTACCTCTCCTTCGCAAATGTTGAAAAAATGTATATGATAAGATTCAGATGGAAAATCCTTGATCATTCTGAAATTAGTAATAAAATGTCTATAGCTTACAGTGAAGACAGGATTCTATGTATAAAACTTTCTTTCTAAAGACAATGGATGTGTGCCATACAATTGATGTATATGTTATACTCATGTATGGCCAGCATGTCTGAGAAATGAGTTTTTAAGGCCCTGTTCACATTCTTAAGCTTTGTGGTTCTGTTTTCTTTATATCAAGTTCTTCATACTATGCTCTTAAACCACTGAAATCTAAAGTCCTGTTGTAATTTGTATTTATATAACCATGGTGCTTGATAGCCTCTTTATAGAAAGTAACCCCTTTATGTTAGGTTCTGTGAAAAAGCAGCCTCTGTCTAAAAGTAAATAATTAAAAGATAACACAAGAAGGATACAGACAAGTGGGATTTGAAGAAATTAGGAGGCAGTGCTGTTATGAGGCAGTGCTGGTAAATATGAGCAAGGCGATCCCAGCATATTCCAGATCTTTTTTTTTTTTTTTT
>VXBQ01002750.1:325433-365374 GCA_013400175.1 Phainopepla nitens
TTTTTTTTTTTTTTTTTTTTTTTTTTTTTTGAGAGCAAGAGAGATGATTGAAAAGTAAAGTTTCAAAAGAATTGAAAAATAACAAGGGGGTGGATTCTCAGAAGAGAAGAGCAGCTTGGGAGAAAGTACAAAGGCTGTTCCCTGCAAATGTAATTGTCAGTGATAATTGTCAGTGGTAGTCTGTCAACATGAGCAGATTGGAATCTCTTGATAAAGAGAAAAAGATGATAGGCCAAGAAGAGCAGAGTGAAGTCACACTGAAGCTGAGGCAGGAACTGCAAATGACTACTGATTCACAGCATTAGTAAGAAAGAGGTAATTAGAGGTCATGTTGAAAGTAAGGTTCAATGAAAACAGTTGGTCAAAGCCAAGAACATTGACTCCAGGTAGTGATTGCAGTCTGTGAGTTTAAAAGAGAGAGGTAGAATAAAATGGCAGAATGATTACCAAAATAAGGGGGATACAGACCACCGTCCCCTTTATTTTTCTTTACAAATTAAAGAAGAGATTGCATGATGTCAGAATGGTTAGGTGAGCAGGGAGAGGACAAAAGAAGATGATAAGCCATAAAAAAGATGTTGAGAGTCAGAACTAGTTATTGGGAAGGGTGATGGGAGGTGAGAATAGCTGACAGGAAGCTGGCAGAAAAAACAAATTTGGATGAATGTCCTTGGAGTAATGTGGGAAGATGTGGATTGACATTCCAGCAGATGGAAGACTCTGGGAAAAATGGAGAGGATGACAACAACAAGAAATGGGAATGATATCAGTCAGAGGCAGGGAGGCACAAAGAAGCACTGAGCAGCTGTCTTGCCAGGAGGATGACAAGAGCCAGCAGTGAGGATTCCCCAGACAGGAGCAGGTTGTCTCCTAGAGGTTCTGCTTATCAATGACATTGTGCTAACCCATGGCAAAAGGAAGGGAAGGGATACCAAGGGATTCCAACCCTTGGGAGGTCTGGACAACTGCCTCTCCATTGCTGAAGGTTGGACTAGACCTTTAAAGGGTCCCTTCCAATTCCCTACTATTCTATGATTCTGTGAACTGTCTCGGTGTTCTCGAAGTCTGGCAGCTCGTATTACATCTGAGTTCAGTAGGAGCCTGAAGAATGACTGAATAGTTTCCATTACTTACTATTCTTTCCTTTTTAACATTTTAACAGGACTTTCTGCTCTCTTTTGGTATTCTTTATCTCGCTCTTTTTGCAATATTACTCTGCTAAGAAAAACTACATTCTTTGTGACACTATATATTTAGACCATGTTGGCCCAGCAATTTTGGTAACTTTCAGACTGAATGATAGCTTTTCAGAACAGTGAAAGTGCAGTTTTAGTGCAATTTGGAAGCACTGCCGTGTTTTATTATCATTGTCTCCTATAATGGTGGTATCTCGGTTTGGTGAAGTGACTATTAGGATGAAAGCCAGTAACTTCCAGGTTCTCATTGCAGCTTTGCCACTAAAGTCAGTGCATAGGTGACCTTGGGTGATTCATATAAGCCAACTTTTCAGCTATCCACTAATTCTAAGCAACTCAAGGACATTTTAGGCTTCCAGTTTAAGACACTAGTGAATTAATTCCCAAGGGAATGCAGCACCCTTAAATATAGATTCTATTAATGTTGTTGGTGTAAAGGTGGTAAAATTGATCAGAAATATTCTATTGGACTTGTTTTGCCAAGTTCTGATCTTCTGCAGGAAATTTCAACTTATATGTCTCAGACTTTTCCTTCCTGAGAAACTTAAAATATTCTTAAAAGTTCTGTTTCCTGACCACTCTTTAACATTAGAGTCAACAGTGCTTGCAGGTAGTCTTTCAAAAATGAGGTAACCAGATTAGTGGTCAGCTTTAAAATGCATGCTAAAAACTTTTTTTCTGCATAGTTTGACAGTTAAATTAAATGGCTAACAAATAACTTACTTGAAGGGTGAGAAATTTAGTTATGTAAAGTTTATAGATTTCTGAAACTCATTATAGATTAGGATTTACCCCCTTTACTTGACAAGGCCATGGTAAGATGCTGCACTAGGAAGCAAATAATTGTTTTTTCAGTTAAAGGTCAATGAGACATTGTGGGGGTCAGCTTTCAGTGCTGACTGTAGACTACAGCCCAAAAGTTTGGAGACGAATGTGACAGATGATTTGGGATGTTCAGATAACCTCATCTTGCCAAGAGATATGTTCATTAAGTTGTCAAAGAACTGAAATGTATGCATTGCCCATCCATCTGGCATATAATTTAAATGCAGCTGAATTTCTGACCTCAGATATGATATAAGCATTTCTAAGTAGACGTGACTGATAAATGTGCATAAACAGAGGCTCTTAGAACAAAATTGTGTTTTAAAAGCGGAGTAAAAAAACTCTTCTGAGATCTAGAGACTTGTGATAACATTGATAGATGGTAACATACTCATATAAAAAAATTTAACTGAGTACTAAATAATATTTTAAAAATATTTGCACAGGATTTTTAGTACAATTATGATGCTCTCTGTAGCCTGAAGAAAGGTGTCAGAAGTTGAAGTGCCTGAAACTGAGATACTGAATTAATCACAATGAGTTTTCTGAGGGCTGAATAGATAATCTGCATGATTTTAAATATTAAAAACCTTTGTCAGGGTAGATGTGCCTGCAAAAATGCAAGCTGGCAGTTGCACATGATTAAGTCACAGTTGTCTATGCAATCCTATATCTGGGTTACCACTAACCATTATAAATAAAAACAAGTATTGATACCTGAGGGTTTTTTTCATTTACCTCTGTCAGGCAGCAATGTTGGCATCACGCAGGTGAATTTTAGCAATGTCATTTTAAAACATTTATATTTGAAATTGTATCATACCAGCGCTATGTTAGAACCCAAACCTGCGAAACCTGGATGACCCATAATGACCCTGTGGAAAGAGTGGCACTGTGGAGATTTGTGTGTCCCTTGGGGGTTCACATGAGCAACCCACCTTCCCCTGAGTGTCAGTGAAGCTTCAGCAAATAGGATGATGGTTTGATTGATATTTTTGGAGAGAGGTTCTCTGATTTCTGGAGGCTTTCAATGTAGGCATCTGAATCAGAGGCTGAGGCTTCACGGTGAACACCCTTTCAGTCTATTTTCAGGTCTCGCTACATGAGCACTGCCTCAACTTTCAAGACTGTAAGAAAAAGAGAAGACTCATCTCTCACAGTGCAAGAGATCTGATGTATGAATTTAAACTTCTACACAAACAGATGGCAACATTTTCTTTTCCACTCCCTTTTCTTGGCATGGAGCACCACTGTCTTCAAGTAATAAATCCTGAGATATGTTTATCGACAGAGCTAATAGCAAAGCCTGCTTGTGCTGTATGAGCAGTTTTAAAGAGTGATATATTTTTCAGTCTCATGAGGATGTTGAAAACCTGCTTCACTTGTGAGCAGTTCCAAGCACCTTGTCAATAGCAGTTCATGTCAATGAGGCTATTGTAGATACCTATGGGGCACCCATGTCACCTGTGTATGTGCAAGTGACACCTCCTAGTAGATCCTCAAAATCCACATAGAACTTAGTAGTATCATAGGGCAGAGACTTCTGCCAGCATCCAACACAAAGAATATAAAAGCAGACTTGTAACATTTTGCTACTGGAGGTACAAGATTTAAGTATTTCTATGGCAACTGTCCTATCAGCATTTGATCTGCCCAAGTACTGCTCCACTCTTTATTTTATCCTTCCTCCTTTTCCATTTAATATAGCCTTAAGGCAATGTGTTCTGGAGGACAACAACTGAAGAACTGAATCATATTTTTCCCTATTCTACAAAAATTCAAAAGAACCTAATTCACATCCTGAGCTCTCTCTGCATGATGCCCTTGTGCTTGCTGCCGAGTGTCTCACTGTAGGAAGACAGAATTCATGTCCCAGTGAAAACTTAGATTTACCCTGCCAGGAGCACTTAAATCTGTAAAGATTTGCAGCAGCCACTCTTTGGTCTGTCTTCATTGTTCAGTGGCACGGAGACTCGAGAGCAACCTAAAGTGCAAAATGTTCCATGCCCCTTGTCACAGGTTCTCATTTCAGCTCGCAGTGACCATCCCATAATACCTTTCTATACATATTATCTGCAAAGAATCCAAACAGACTGGTATTCTGGAGCATGCCTGGTAGGTTCCAGCCATGCTATGGGGGTTGCACCTGTCCAATTGCTACTGCTTGAAGGGCATGTTTAAAAAAGGTGGCATGCCAGCTCTTCAAAGTGTCCTCCTGAATGCAGGCTTGCATCCATACAGTTCAAGCTATGGCTGTAAGCCATACACAGCTCACAAGGTGATTTCTACAGTCTGAGAGGGTAAACAAGTGCTTCTATACTTGAGAGCTGTGGTATAGGATGTCCTTAGGCAACTGGTTGATGAGTTAGAATACTCCTAGCTTTGCTGTCATTGCTCATGCCTCTAACCCAAGTAGTACCCAGAGCAGTAAGAGTTGTCTCTGAGGACCAAAGAAAGAATAAACCATTGTCACTGCAAGGAGGGCAAAGGGAAGAACTGCAGCAGGAGAAAGGTGGTGGGCATTGGACTTTAATCTGAAAGAGGAGGACATACAGATGACAGGAATTAAGTGTCAGAAGGCAGGGTACCTGGGAGCAGTGTGGGTTGTCAGAAAAGAGAGGTGATGTGGACAGATGACAAGAGACACAGGGATTTAGGGGCAAGAAACGCATGGACAGGTAGATGTGTGGATCTGAGGGGGGGGTGAGTGTGGTGGTTTGAAAGGCTGCTGGAATATAACCATTTGTTAGTAGCCATTCTGTGTATCACACAGTCAGTTAAGATGCAAACGAAGTGTCCATGTGAAACATGCCTGAAAAATGAGAAAAAATGCAGTCTGAAAATTTTCAAGGAGTCTGGAGGGCAGTGGCAATTGGACCTGGTGATCCTGTTTTTCCAGGTCTGTAGCAATTCTGGTGTACACCTCATTGAGGCAGGAGTTGTAGGAGGGAAGGTGTGAGAGACCATACTTGAAGGAGGTGTGTAGTTTAGTGCTTTCCCTGCAGGCTTTCTCACAGTGTGCTCCTGAGAGGCCTTAACTGGAAATGAAAACTGCTCTTTTGCACAGCTCCTGAGGGAGAAGGGGAACAGCATTGCCTTGCACCCTCGTGGGGATGACTTCTTTCCTCCTTTCCATGCAGTGTGACACAAGGAGGGGAATTAATATTCCAGCCCATTGAACCTTCTTGGTGAATCTGGCATAGCATTATTTAAGATGACTGATATTTTTACCTCTATTTTTTAATCGATTTCATCTAACAGCATTTGAAAAACCTTGAAGATCATAGTATGTGCACAAACTCAGCTAATTTGTTTGTTGCAAGGACCCAAACCATAAAGTGTGTATATCCAAGGCAGTTGTGAATTAAGACTTAAGCCATTCAAGCAAGTCTGTAAATAACATTCAGTAAATAACATTCAGCCTCCTGGTTCCCAAAAAATATCCAGGCAGAGCCAAGAGAACCGATGCTTTCAGCACAACACTGCCCTCTGGAGCTCTCAGAGAGAGCTTGCTGATTGCAAACCAAACAAAGGAAAAACAGAGGGGGAAAATAGGAAAAGGCCTTGGTCTCCAATGTAAAAATGCATAGCACAGTGTACACAGCGTAGTGAGTAATGAAAGTAGCTATACTGCAAAAACAATGGAAAAATAAAGACATTCATCCCCATCTCAACTTCCAGGAAATATTTCCCAGCATTGAATGGAAGGTGGAAAGAAATTGAAAATTTTAAGCAGACCTGGAAAGAGTGGCTTACCACAACAAAAATTCTTTTTAATTTCCCTTAAAGGTGTTGGCAACATTCTGACAAAAAAAACCCCAACAACTATTGGGAAGGAAAAAAAAATTTCTCTCTCAAAAATCTATTTTAGATGCGCTTCTTTTTCTGCTATACATCCTTTCATATTTTAATAGTGTTTATGTCAATGCAAAGATGATATGTTACCTTGTGCTGTCAAAAGCTTACCAAAATAAACCTCATCAACAAGGCATTAAATAATAATATCACCTTTCCCCTGAAGTTTTTATATTCTCTGTGATGTACTTATGCATATTTTTAAAAGAACTTAAATTATTGATTCCCACCTTGCTTCAAACCTGTCTAAGCAGTGAAGTGTATATAGAATGTTGTGTTGTACTAAGCTCTGTTAAAGAACAACCCACAACCCTAAAATGAAAGCATGGACTTGTTAGAAGTGAATTTCTGGAGTTTATGAAAGGCTGAATCTTGCAAATGCAGCCTATGACCAGTAACAACCCATCAGGGCTATTTCTGTTGGCAGATATTATTCTCAGTAATATACGTGCATGGAATTGGATTCAAGGATTTAAGAACCATTCCAATACCTTCTCCACAAAGTATTTTTCTGTTAAAGTAAATGATGGAAAACATGAGGTTAGAAGGAAGCTCTGGAGATAATCGAGTACCAACGTCTGCTCCAAGAAGAGTCAGCTATTAAAAGTTGCTCAGGGCCACATTCAGTCAGATTTTGAGTGCTCCCAAGGAGAGAGGATCCACAACCTGTTCGGACAAATTGTTCCTTGCTTTGACGACCCTTACAATTGGAAAGTTTCTTTTTATTTTTAAGTTGTATTTCCTGATTTTCAGTTTATGCCTATTCATCCTGACACAGTGAAGAGTCTGACTCCCCCAGTCTTTACTCCCCCAGTTAGGCATTTACACACGCTGATGAAGTAAGTACTGAACTTAAGCAGTTCTGTCTCTCTCAGCCTCTCCCTATATGCCAGGTGTTCCAGGCCCTTAATTGTCTTTGTGGCTCTTTGTTGAACTGTCTCCAGTAGATCCATGTCTCTTGTAAGGAGGAGTCCAGTGCTGGACCCAGCATGCCAGATGTGTCTCTCCAGTGCTGGGTAGACCGGAAGAATCACTTCCTTCATCCTGCTGACAAGGGTTCACCTACAGCAGCTCTGGATGCTGTCGGCTGCCTTTGCTGTAGGAGCTTTTTGCTGGCCCATGTTCCATTTGGGATTCCAAAGGATCCACAAGGATTCCAAAGGCCTTTTCTGCAAAGCAGCTTTCCAGCCAGTCAGCTCCTGGCTTGTGCCGGTGCCTGGGGCTCTTCCTCAGGAGAAGAATTAGTGGTGCAATTCAATGTTATCAGGATAGCAGCTGCCAATTTTGAAAAGAACTGAAATGATGACTTGGGAATAAATAACTTGTGCTACTGTAGTTGAAAGAAAGGTTATTTGAATACCATTAGACTAAGGGGAATGGATTGAAACAAACAAAAATGGCAGCAAAAGGGGAACAGTAATCCTCATGTGAGTGAATGTCTGATCATAGAAACAGAACTCCTGAATTATTCCCTCAGGGCTTGAGCCAGTATATATTTAAGACTATGAGAGCTTCTCTATGGTTTTGGGGACACTAAATGAAGCCAAAATGTACTATGAAGAAAGGGAAAAAGTTTCCATAACATTTTTTTTTCTATCTTGCTACCAATAAGCAGCAGCTAAAGAAGCATCTAGAAGTAGTAGGAAATTCTGAAGATATTTCATAAATTGAATTTAGGTTATGGAAGATGTAAAAATATTAAGTAAGAACCTTAGAAGTCAGCCTCAGTGAGGTAATTGTTTAACTGCTTAACTATTTGCAGAACTGATACATATATAGGAAAGGAGATCCAAAGTAAATAATAACACAGAAGATCTCCTGTCCTCTCTCCATTGATTGGGGAAAAATATTAGCTTGGCACTACAAGATTCAAATTCCTATAAGTGTCCTAGGCAGTTGACTGCTGTGCAAGTAGGAGGAAAAAGAAATGATTATACATTTTACTCTGTGAGGCTAGTTATGAAATACTGATGCCAACACTGCAGTATATGATAGAGGTAGTAATAATTAGCAGGTTTCCTTAGCATCTTTAGTGCAGATGGCCAAGTTTAATAGCATGTTTTAATTTCACTTCAAATCCAAATGGATAGCATGGGTCAGCTTGGCTGTTCTGCATATATTCATATCAAGATCATTCTTAAAAGCTGCTTTTCCCTTAACAAACTGAATTTCCCCAATACTTTATTTTGAAATTTGTAAGACAGCAGCTGTAATTCAAATACCTTTTTTTCACAGAATACAATAAAATTGGAATACATGTCCTGGTTAGGTAAGTAAGAGGATCTGATTTTAGGATCTGATTTTAGGACCGTGGACTAGGGCTGCTTTTGAAAGATGGCTTATGAAGAAGATATGGCCCTTCATCTGTGTTCTAAAGTAAAAATAGATCAGAGACCTGAGTTTCTTGTTTTTATTTCAGTGTTTTGTTAAATAATCTAAATTTTCTATTCAGCATTCCAAAGTTAACTTATTTTACTCTTTCCTTAAAAATTGATCTAAAAACTCTAAATGGGGGCTCTTCTCTTTGCAAGGAGAAGATGTCTTCACTTCCATGCTCACTGTGCATTGTATACTCACTGTACAAATACACAGAAGAATGTTTAAACTTATTTCTGAGAGTCCTTCGAGATAGGATTGCCAAAGAAGAAACCATTGATGAGAAATCACTGCAGGAGTTACTTTTTTTCTTCCCAATGTTTATACAACTATCTCTATCATCCAGCCACATTTTGGTGGATGCTAGCATTATGACTTGAAATCTTTAGGATTTTTTTCTAGCTGAATACCTGCAGACACAAAGTTTTTGCAATCTATCTTTCCAGGTTTGGATATTCAAATTTGTCTTAACTAATTTCTCACTGATAGTGCTGTTATCACTGTTTAATCACTAAAGGAGTGGAAGGTCTTGTCCTCAAGAACATCAGTTTGAGTCCAGCTCTATGTGTGTATTTCGCTAACTCAGAGGACATGATGTGGCTCATAGTGATTAATAACTATGTTCTCCAGAAGCTGGCATCTTCACTGAGGTCTGCAGTGTATCTAATTGAATTGGCCTCACTGAATTTAATCTTGAGATCCTCAACACACCAAAATTAAGTGCAATTTTAAGTACAGTTATTAAATTAAACTTTCATTTTGCTAGAAAATATGGGCATCCAACACTTTAGGGACACATGAGATGAAAGAGTAATAATAACTCAATTAAATTTAGAACACTTTACAACTTTTCTTTAGAAATAGAATGGCATTACTTTAAAAAAAAAAAAAAAGAAATAAAAACCCCTAATTATTTAGATATTTACCCATTGTATGCTAAGTCATTATTTGCCATAGGTCCTCTGATATTAGGAGTTAGACTGAATGATCCTGATGGGTACCTTTCAATTCAGCATATTCTATGATTCCATGTGAAGAAGTAGTGAAGTGAATGTACAGTTGAGGATATGGAGTATCATCTGGGCACACTACCAGCAAAGTCAATGACTCTTTACCCTTGACTTAACCAAAATGACCATTAAAATGACCATAATTTAGGCATTGGAATGGCTAAAGAAGAGGCAGCTATTTCATACTTGTTGTTTCAGAGGTGTGTCAACGTATCATTCGGGAGTGTATGAAATTAATGTGCCTACACAGAGGGCAGCCAGGAAAGCCTACGAACTGAGCAAAGTAAGAGCTCCCTGGTAAGTGACAGTGGGCCCAGAAACACTCTGCTGACCTTCTGCCCTGCTCTATCTAGATCCAAAGCACAAAATCCTCTCCTGAGGAGGGCTGAAAACTGAAGGGAGACCAAGCATGGAAGATTTTGAGATAAAATCTTAGAGATTGTAACTCTTTACTAAGAGATGTCTGCACTGGATTGTAGCCTACCTGACAGTCTCTAAAATAATTGCTGATAATCTTGGCCCGCAGTCTAATCTTGGCCCAGCAAAAAGAATTTATGCTGGGTGAATAATTCTAAGTGTTTTCATAAGTTGCAAGCTGATTAATCTGGTGTCAATATCAGGGTGGACAAGGAACAGATAGAAAAATCTAGACAGTAATTAGTCCAAATGATGTGATTCATTAATAATTCCAATGAAAAAAACCTAATTGAGCCATATTCCAATACTTCTTACTCAATTAAAAGTGTAATTTTTAAAAGAAACATTGCAGGTGTGATATACCTGCACTTTGGTACAGGACTTGACCTAGATTTGTACAACCTTCTGCTTAAGAAACAGGATGCAAAAATAACTGATTAAAGGATTGTAACTGAACTGACAGTGTGACACTATAGACTCTGAAATTTCATCAAATAGAAAAAACTACCACACCCTTCAAGGGTTTATTCTTGGCCCCAGATGATTTCTCTTTTTATCAGTGACATGGAAGAAAAACAAATCATGATGGAGAAAGCATGCAGGAATAGAGGAGGAGTAAACCATGAGGGAGCAGTAAACAATGAGGCTGACAGATCACTGATAGAATTTGGATTGTGTTTTTGAGCAGGCACAAGCAAACAATATGCATTTCTATTCAGTTTATTGGCTCATACTTAAAGACTAGGAGCTGTGTACTAATGAATAATCACTCTGATGATGACTTACTGCCCAGGTAATCAGCCAGACACCAGTTCTCAGAGCACAATTGTGGCTGAAGGGACTAAATTAAATCCTTCAGTATTTAAACAAAGCCATGTGGAAGAGGAATAAAGAGACCATCTCACTTTTACGTTCAGTTTGGATGTGACTGCTACCAGAATACTGTGACGAATTTCCGGCTGGGGAAGTGTGAAAAATTGATCAAGATTCAGAAAAGCAGAGAGACACACTTAAAAGAAATTTGTGCAAAGACTATTAAGCTTGAAAGGCTAGAGGGATTTTTTTATTCGGGGCTATTTCTTAATCCCATCTAGGAAAGAAAGAATTTGTTTAGCTGAAAGATCAGCCTGGTATAGGTCAGCAGAAGGGCTGATCAAACAGCAACTTTACCAAAGTCCCTTACTGGGTTCATTTGTTCAGAGGGAGGGTTAGAAACGTAGTGTTTTAATACTGGAGTCCTGTTGGGACTGAGTAGTTTCACAGTAAAAAAAGATTGTAAAAACAGTCTAAATTAAAGAAAGGATCCTATGACTTGGCCCCTCTGCTATCACTGCTGTGCAGTGCCAGGTGAACAAAAGAAACAGAGAAGGTCAGATTAGATAATCATCTTAGATCTTGGTACTTATCTGAACCATATGTTTATCATACCCTACTTTAATCATTTGTATCAGCAGAATTATTTTCTAATTTTATTAGGACAAAATGTCCTAAAACATTTAATATTTCACATGTCTAGTCAAGCTCTCCTTTTGGGGAAAGTGAATTTTTCCATAATATCTCAGCACTAACTCAGAAGTGCACCAGCTTGCAAAAATGAGGAATGGGGGGCAATCTTAATTATTAATTTCTTCATTAAAGTAACTTAGTCCCTAACAAGGGCATTGTTGGGGTTTTGCAGCACATAAAAGGGCAAAGCCATCAGCATTTGTTAGTTTGGAAGTGGCAAAAATGCAAAAGGTAACATTTGCAATGCAGTAACCCACTGCAAGCATCCCTGCATTTCTGAGGGCATTTCACATGCAGGCTGCCTTCCAATTAGTGCAAGCCAGACAAAGTTTTGAGCACTAAATATAAGCTGGTGAAATGATTTTGCACAGTAATTGACCTCCCACCACATGTCACTGATACAGTGTCCTTTCCCCTAGCTGTGGCCTATAATAGAATTTTTTGGAAGAATATTAACCTGGCTGTATATTATTTTCTGGTTCATTAAATATAATAGCAATTCTGGCAAAGCCTTTAGTTGATGAGAGAGGTTTGCCCTCCACAAGAAAGCATCACTATACTGAATGCTGGGTCCTTATCTAATTTGCTTACAGTCAGTACATTTTTGAAAAGAGACATTAGATGGAAAACCCACAAAGGACCATTTATAATTCACAGCCTAGAAAACTCTCTTAGTTCTTAAATTAATCTTTACTGGCAAACATTCCCCTAGTCCTGTGAGATCTTTAATGGGTTTTGATGCTCTTTGGCATGAGGATTCTGAGGGAGGAACAAGCATATGACCCTCTCGGTACATAAGAAAGACCCTATAAAACAAAAGGGCTCAAGGGTCTGTTTTCAATACTTCATCTTCTCTTGCCCTTAAAGTAGCTCACTCTTTCAGGTCATTTGTCACTGTCCCAGCTTGACTGGCAGTGATAGTTAACCTCTGCTTAACACCCTGGAGGTATTTACTTTGTACTTAAATGTATTTTCTCTCTTGCATACTGATAAAATACCCACATTTACAGAGGATTTTCTTATCCCAAAGGATTTCAACAAGCTCTGCAAGCTATAAATTTACAGCAGTACTGTACAGGTAGTGTAGCTTTTTGCTCAGTACAAAAGACAGTAGACAAAGTCTGGGAATCCTGATGTTTTAACAAGTATCCAGTGAGCACAGAATTTAAGCAGAGGGATCTGAATTTTGCTGATTATTAGCCTTGGATGTAGAGCTAGGTTCAAGTGCAAGATGAACCTAGGACCACAAAACTTGCCCAGGTGTCCTATGGGACTCATGGAGGAGTTAGTGCAGACCCACAAAGCATATGAACACCTGACTTTGGATGTTAGTGGAACTGAAGCACTTCATCGTAATGGTGCAGCCCTCAAAGCTACGTCTGGGTCCTTAGGCAATAGCAAATCTATCAACACCTTCATTTCCATGTTTCTGATGATGATAAAAAAACTAAAACAATAATGCAATTATGCTGCCCAGACTAAAAAAACAGGTATGTCTCACACCCTTTCCCAGTTACGACTCGCAGACAAGCTGTCCATGTCCTTCCCAGGCCTTCTCCATTATGCAGATTTAGGCCAAGCCTAAGGCTGAGTGGCAACAGTTTATTTCAGTATTAAACACAGTATTACAACTGCAGCAGGAGAAATCCTCATTCAGATTCCTGGCCTTGGCGGCATCTGTCACAGATGGCTGAGGGGGAGAGAATGTGTTGCTTTCCATCCAGTCCTGGTTGAATATGAAATTGATAAAGAGCAAGAAGGATGAGGAATTTTCTCCAGCTTTGCCTTTGGTCAGTGTGTAGACTAGTATCACTGAGGCTGAGGAGAGCCTAAAACTTGAGGCTCCTTCTCCCTGAGCAAACATGGGAACTGTAAGACTGGTTTTACAGAAGACAGTGCTTGGTTAATGGAAACCATGAGGCTTTCTCCACCGTTAGAAGGACATTGGTGGGTGTTAAGCCTCAGAAAATTTCTCGTCTATCTTGTGCCAAAGGCATAGGTCTGGATTCAGAGGCTATAAGGAAACTATTGAGCAGCCTGTCAGATCCTCAAGGCAAAGGATTAAGGGAGAGAGACCTTGACTTCCAGTGGAAAGGATATACACATTCAGCCCAGACACAGTTTTCACGTCTCACTCACAAAAAAAAACCAAAAAACAACCCACAATAAAATCAGCTTTCCCTCTTCACACTTGGAGGCTGCACTGATACAGTAATATTTGAAGTCAGGATTACTTCCAAGTTGAAAAATCTGACATATTCAGAATCTCACTTACCTAAACTAAGCAGTCATTTTTTAATTTTTGGCCTCAATATCAAAAGTTGGCTTTGGATCACCCCAAGTTAGAAAAGATAAACATTTATATTCTATTTATATTGTAAACAAAATGCAAATTTTTACCTTTCTTCATTTTCAGTTACCTCTGGCTATTTAACTCAACCTCCACTAATTCAGTTCTGCAGTATTGGTCTGGAATTTAGCCTGCATCATAAGACTCCTTTAGTTGATAGCACTTTAAACTCATATATAAACATCTTTTGATGACTAATATACATTTTTCTATTCCTGCATTAAATTTGTTTCAAGCAAAAGGAGACTGTTTGGAAACAACATGTTAAGTTCTCTGATAAATCAACTACTTAATATTTAATGTCAAATCATACTGGAAAAACAAATTAATTTTTTCTCAGGCTAATGTCTGAAGGGAAAGATGTAAGATAGCTGCAGAAATATAGAATTAGCATCATTCTGATTTTGTGTTCTTAAGCCAGAAGGAGAATAATTTTGTATGTATGCTTTGTATTGTTCTATATTAAAAGACAGTCATTTCAGATTAATTTAATTTGAGTTCCTACATGGCAGCTCCAAATAAAGAGGATGAATAACCAAATGGAAAATGCCTTTGCTTATTCCCTGGTCTGAAAGGGACTCATTATTTAAAATATTACCATTAAAGATGAACCATTTTCACAGATACGATGAAACGGATAATTTTTTTACAGACATCTTTACAAGTATGAAAAATGTGAATATCTGTTTACTGGCAAGCTTTTGAAAGGTATCCTTAGTAGTATAGGCACAAAGAGACATCACAGATATCTTCTGTCCTACATTTTTTATGCCTCTGTCACACTAAATGCACTAGACTTTATCATACATTTCTTGTGGATTCTTCGTTTTGTGCTCCGTGCAGTCCCTGCTTGCATCTGCAACTAAAACCAAACTGGCTCTCATGTTTCATTTGCTTCTCCTCTTCTGTGTTATAAAACATCACTACTGATGCTTAATGATACTTGATTTACACAGCTGCCTCATCCTGCCCAAGGTGTAAGTGCCCTGTTCAGCCTTGAAAAAGCAACCCAGCCCACAGAGGATGCACTGAGCATGTTTTGTGTAACTGTCAGTGGCTCTGCTACAGTCTTACGTGGCTGCCTGCAGTTTAACCAAGGAAAACAATTTCATGGAGTAACAAATATGATCTAGACCAGAATCTCAAGGATGAGAAGTCCTGTCAAACCAAAATATAATTTCCTCACCTGTCCACAAACGTAAAATGTGTGATTAGAGAGGATTCCTGACGCAGGTGTGATGTGCTGTGGGCACACGTGCAGGCAGCGGTAATGGGGAGAGCATGCAAGTATGATTGGCATCCAAGAGGAGCAGAAACCCAAACCACACCGTTTTGGTAATTTGGCTGATCATTTCCTTCTCTGAGTTTTCTCATGATTCTTGAGATCTCTGTTTTAGCTAAAGCAAACAGCAGAGAACAGCATTACCTAAAATAGTTCTTGAAGGAAATGGGAAACAAGCAAACTGAAGACTGAGAGTTTGACATTAATATTTTCAAGAGGTAACGACAAGCTCAGTCTTGTCACAATTCTGTTGCAAATTCAGATTTTCGTAGTTGTTTGTGCTGACTCCATACAAAGGATTTTGCTACTAATATGCAATTGTATTTTGTGATGCAGGTCCTTACTTCATTCCAGTTAAGCTTCTATGCCAGTGGAATTACAGGATTGTCTATGCTATTCTGAGGAACATTAGGTACATTAGGAAAGGTACAAGAAATTCATTCCTCAAAAAGTCACCAGATCATTGCAAAATGACAGACCAACTCAAAGAGTCTTACTCATTCTAAGAGGTGGTTCATGATCTTCGACATGAAGTATACATGATTCATGGGTTTAGTCCACTCAGGCTCCTTTACTATAATACCGACTGTACAGGAGCATCCTTTCTTGGTGTCATGAATTTCACCCTCTTCAGTAGTCTAATTTGGTTGGTATAATTTGGCTGACATGGCTGCTGCACTTTCTTTTTAGCCAAATAGAAGTACAGAACATACTTTTTAGTAATTCAGAGCATTTTTAACTCCAATGTGGACTCTTTTGAGAAGCACTAAAACAAGTTATTATTGAGGTAAATACTACCTGGGGGAAAAAAGTAATGTTTTTAGCTTAAAACCTGGAACTGATGTGAAGGTGGAGTTTGTCAGCTTATTTGAAGAGCTGCACTGATTAATTTTCAGAATTCAATCAGACAAGCCATCCACATTCTTACAACAGTGTTCCTATTCTCATTCATAATTTTGCCCTCTCCTCTCTTGATAAGACAGTCCTAATTGGCTCTTTTATCAACAGAACCTCTGTTTTAACCTAGAAAGGGGCATTTTCACTAGTCCAAGTAATAATTTTCTCTCTTGCAGTCTGCAAGTTGTATTTTTCCTTATCATTCAATAATTAAGGGAAGTGTCAACATTATTTCTTTCTGCAATCTTGAAAAATTTGTTTATTTGTGCAAAATACCTGGCACCATCATAGTCTATGATATTCTGGGCCATATCCAAAACACCTGACAGGTTAGCTCCGTTCAGTAGCCTACCCTCTCATAGTATTTTCTCTTAGCTTTAGTGAAAGTAACTCAAGACTGTCCCCTGAAGCTTTTTCTCTTTACAGTGAATAAAACTGTATGATGGTCAGGGAGTACAGAATATTTATGTAACATCTTTAATTGTCCTGTAGCTCTTCAGTAGGTCCCTATGAAGGCATGAAGTAATTTGACACTTTGCCTGGTTATCAAACAACAGGAGATAATCTATGAAAATATCATTCTTGATTTTTGCTACACTTCAGTAGTGCAGTTGTTAAGATTGCTTCAGAAGGAAAACTTCCTCTGGGGATTTCAGAGTCAGCCAGCTGCCAGTCGTGTCTTGCAGTAATTTAAGCCATGGAGTTAGTTTTAAAGGCTTGTATTTCATACTGATGTTTCTTTCCATTAAATGTATCCATTCACAAAAAACACTTGTCAGTTATTCAAATGCTGAAAAGTAAGTATAATGCAGATAATATTTGTTGAAATTAACATGGCTCAATATTTGCCATATTTTGTGATCAGTTTATAGAGACAGCTGGAGGAGCTTATACCAGAATCCCTTCAGCTTTAGTTCTCTAGTATAGTTTCTTCAATGACATAATTTCAATTTATTTTATCTAGTAATAACATTACACCATATGATATTGTGTTAAATGCTGGGCTCGATCTTTATCTTTAAAAATGCATTAAACATAAAACATACAAAACATAAGAAAAGTGTAAAAGATCATGATAGTTCACAAATTAGCAAGGTTTTGTAGTTAAGGCTATCTGGTTAGCTGTTTTACTATGCAGCCTACTCATCCCCAGCACAAAGCTCCTAAGTAGCATCTGCTTTTTGACACAAAGGCATTGGCCTAAGTTATGCAAAGACTTAGCCTATGTGTGGGCATGCAGCAAGCGTGAAATGACATCTGAAACACTGTTATCATTAAGCTGCATATTTTCTGTATTGTGCTTTTTATGTTGATAGTGGAGACTTTTTGCATCACTATCTCACCTTCACTGTGTGGGTTAACAGAGCAGCTTCTGTGCAGCCAGGCAGTTGTGCATCACTCTTGAGCCAAGATTTCTCCTGGTCATGTGCATTTCCACTAGACCCTCATAACCAGAAAGCTCGGAAAAACTGAAACTTTATTTCATATGCAGAGGGCAAGTCTAATGTATTGTTAATTTAATCAGTTAGAGTAAAATTTTTGTGTCTTAACTTGTTCCCCAGCCCTATTAATAGGTTCCCCAACCCTATTTTCTGTCTCTGTGAAGAAGGCAACAGCAGCAATAGGAGGCTGTCTGCCAGACTCTGCCTTTGGGGCAGAACCAGCCCTCTCTGCACCCTGTAGATGCTGAAATCTGCTCCTCACAAGAGAACACATTTTGTGGCCTTTGTTTCTCCTTGCCTTGTCTAAAGCAAAAATTGTACGAGGATTTATTTTCACAAACAGAATGTTTGCTTGTGTTCAAAAGGACTGGAACAATTCCTCCATGATTCTTCTAGCTTCTGCCATTGAATTCAGCCTTGTTTCACAGCAGTGCCTATACAATGCCAGTATTACATATAACCCTGTGAACTCGTTCGGGGAACATCTTGTTGAACGAGCTGCGATGTTTCTTTCATTCTCTGCTACAAGCCACTCAGAATAAATCCTATTAAAATAATGCAAATTCCTGTCATTAAGAAGATAATCCTGTTTGGCCTATATAGAGTTCACATTTTTCTCCAGTAAAACATTAGAAATTATTTGTTCGTTCATCAAACAACATATAGGCTTTGCCACTGGAGCTGAAAAATAACACAATATCCACTTTTCATTTTGTACCCACCCTCAAGTTATCATTGTTTTATGCAAAACAACTGTAAACCCTGGATTTAACCTAGCAGAGTTTATAGGTGAGAGTTACCTGAAGCAGGGATCACTAGTGTCTTGTGCATGTGGTCTCACACTGACCTAGATAAGCTTGTGCATATTCATTACATCTCACAGTACTTAAGACTAAAGTGTTAATTCTGGTAATATATTATACTACACATCATACAGACATTCATAATGAGATTTTGTTGCTGGGGAAATGACAGCAGATCTTATGACAAAAGAATTTTAGCTTCTAGGACTTTGGTTTTATGGAAGATAGCACAGTCTGTCCAAATGAAATCCAAAAGACTGGCACCCCATAAGCTTAATTCACAGTCCTAAAAATATCATGCTGTCCTTTCTGAAACTAATGTGAAGCATCACATTAACTCACTTCGGAAATTCCAGTGAAGGGTTTGGCTTGGAGATGGAATAGATTAAGCAGGCAAATTGACTGCAAGTACTTCAAACATCACTTTTATTTAGAAACAGGGGCTTTCAGCTGATGCTCAATGCACATTATTAAATAAAAAGTTGAAAGAATACTTTAAATTACCTGCTTGTGGCTCAAGATAGCTTTGTGCATATTCTTCATTCAGAGTACCAAGAGTACCTTCTCAGAGTTCCTGGAAATTTGACTTACACAGAATTAGCAAAAAAAATTATGTAAAAATAGTATATTGTATTTATATACAATATATCATGTTTAATTCAATAAAGAGTAGCATAATGCCTTTCTAATTGTTTATTAATACCTTAAAATCTAATACAGCAATATTAATAGTAACTAGCAAACTTGTTTACTAATTCTTTCATTTTCTTCAGGCTACAATTCTCTTAGGAAAATGCCTGAGCTACTGGCCATAGGCATTTTTAGAATAAAGGGTTTATTAAAATTTCCTGTCATAACAGTGCACAAAGAACTGCAAAAGAGAGCACATAGACAAAGCCAAACATGAATTCACAAACAGGAAGTAAAGCTTGAATAACATGATGTCCTTCTGTGAAATAGACTGGCTTGGTAGGTAAGGGGAGAGCAGGTGGTATTTTTTACCTAGACTTCAATAAATCTGTCTCCCATGGGCTGGATGACAATTCAGTCAGACAGATTTAAAACTGCCTATGGGGGTAGGCAGTGGGTGGAGATCTGTGCTAGGAAGTCATGGCCAGTAGCTAGCAGGGTATCCAGGGAGGGGACACTGTGTACAATTCTGTTCAGTATGATCAGGATGGTGGGGCAGAGTGTACCCTCAGCAAGATTAGATAAAACTGATGGGAGTGGCTGATAACACCAGAGGGATCTTGACTGGAAAAATGGGATAACAGGGACATGCTGAAGTTCAACAAAAGGGAATGCAAAGTCTTGTACCTGGAGTAGAACAAGCTCACCATCAGTACTTGCAGGGGACTGACAGGGTGGAAAGTAGAAAAGGATCTGGGTATCCTGCTGGAGACCACATCAGCCATGAGTCAACAATCGTCACTGTGGCAAAGACTAATCATATATCCTGTGCTGCATTAGGAGGAGTGTTTCCAGCAGGTTGAGGGAGGTAACCCTTCCCCTCTACTCAGCACTGGAAGGGCCACACTGAAGTATTGAGTCCAGTTCTGGTCTCTTCAGTAAAAGAGAGACATGGACATACTGGAAAGAGTCCAGCGAAGGGCTATGAGCGTGTTAAGGAACTGCACTATCTCTCCCATGAGAAAAGGCTGGGAGTGCTGGAAAGGTTAAGCCCAGAGAAGACATGGCTCCAAGGGATCTCATCCATGTATATAAATAGATGAAAGTAGGATGCAGAAACAGAGCCAGGCTCTTTTTAGTAGCATCCAGTAACAAAATCAGAGTCAATGGGCACAAACTGAAGCACAAGAGCTGCAGGCTGACCATCACCATATGTGAAGGTGACTGAGGCTCAGCAGAGGTTGTGCAGGGAGGCTGAGGGATTTTCATATTCAAAGACCAGCTGGACACAGTACTGTGCAACATGCTGTAGGTGGCCCTGCTTGATGAGGGAGGTTGGACAGGGTAAACTCCAGAGGTCCCTTTGAACATCAGCCCTTCTGTGGTTCTGTGATTCTGTGGACCAGAACTCATGTTATGGTCAAAGATTGTTGGGAGAAGAGTTGTCATGTCTTCTGCAAAGACTAATTATTTTACCCAGTGTGGTGACGCTGGCAAAGTTGCACTTCTGATTGGCTATACTGAGGCAGTTCCAGAAGCAGTGGGAAGCAAAGACTTTGGTGTTCAGCCTCCTAATAGAGCCTACTCTGTCTAGACCTCAGTACAGACCTCAGACAAAAGGCCAAATTAAAATTTTTACTTGGAAGTTAGTTATTTATGGAACTGTGATAAACGTCTGAGGATAATAGACACAGATTCATTAGCTTTCCATGCCATAATGTGTGTTTCTCAAATGATGTCCATTGTTACAAATGTTTTTCTTGTTTTCCTCACATTTATCTAACAGATATTCACATCTTAAACATCTGATCCTAAATGTTCCCTGCTGTAGATGTAAGTTCCATCAGCACAGTTTTGCAGTCTGTTTTCAGACTCGGGATCTCTTCTTATCAGGAACTGCATATTTTTTTATTATGTTTTAGAAAGAAAGAAAAAAATATTGATTTTTTCACAGTTGGTAATAATTAGTAAGTCAGATTTCAATGGAGCTTGCAAGTTTTCGACAGATTTGAAATGCTAAGGGGAAAATGCCCCATGAAAAGATCTTTGACATTGTTCCATATCCACAGCGTTAATGTAGTATTTATTTCCATCAAGGAATATTTCTATTTCTGTTTTCTTTTTTGGTAGTACAGTGACATGAAAAAGTATGAAGTCCCATCTTCATTCAAGATGACAGTAATATCAGTCCCAATAGCAAGGTTCTTTTGTCATTTTATGACTTGAAAAAAATCCACTTAAATAAACAGTAAGGAAGATGTCTCTATAAAAATTAATAACTCACAAAAAATTTAGTCTTGGATATATACTATGTCAGAATATTAATTTTCATATTTTCTGTGAACTTCAATTTGCAAATCCCTAGGATGGTTTTCATCCAACTGTGATCATAACAAACCTTTCCATCTGTGTATTTTTCTACGAGTAATCTTCATCAGAATTGTTCCCCAAAGGTCTTATGGGCCCAAAAATCTCGACATAGTTCCATCATTCTCACAGGAAAAGTGATAAGGGGGTTAGGAAAAAATTATGATTTTCTTAGGCTTTCTCAGACATTCCAATGAGTAAATCAAGTATATTTTTTCTTTGAAAACACTGATGTTATCAATACTATGTCTTGATGTCCTTCTAAGTTCTGAAGTATGTTTTCTTGCACACAATTTGTGTGGAATATTTTGTCATTTCAAATCTTCTAAATTCAACACAACTTTATAAACAAGGATGATTATTCTGAAAAATATTAATTCTACATTTTTATTTGATTTCTATTATTTTTCCTGGAGGCATCGAAAGTTCTCCCCAGAGAGTTGCAAATTACACACGTCAGTATTCCAGAAATACTGGAATATTGATGTAAGTAAAATGAGGCCATAAGAAAAAAGCCTGCTATTTCCTAAAGTATTTCTTGTTCATGTCAAATAGTTGCCTGGGGTGCTGGATATGAACATATTTGACAAGTGATTTATAGCAAAGTCTCAAAGAAAAAAACTTGTTAGAATAAAAAGATCTAGATATACTGAATCTCAATTCTGTTTTGGTGTTTCCTGGTCCAGTACACAAATCCCCTCTGTTCTAGAAACTTGCAAGTGAAGAGGTAAGTGCAACTAAGGGAATAAGAATCTTTCCAAGAAGCAGGAAGACTGAGGAAGGGAATAAGCACAATCTGAAAAATGCATCACAGCTTCTTCTAAAATAAAACTTCTTTTCAAGTAGGCCATCCAATAAAAATATTATTTTCCTGCTTTCTACTGAAATAAACACATTGAAAGAAAAACATCTAGGTAAGTTTTAAACTTTAAGAGTGTGCCTAGTTGAGGCACTGAGCAAACAGACCAGCAGAATCAAAGCACGATACAGGTTGGGAGCTGCTTTTGCAGGAAGCAGGGCTTAGTTGGAAGAACACAAAGACAAGCAGTGTGCTCTGAACTGGACAGACATATTAATCTAAATGAGATCTCTGACTTAATACTTTTATTTATTATTCTCTTTTGAGTCAGCCAAACAAACATTTTCATATTAGATGTACCTTGCAAATCCAGTAAGACACATTTTTCATGTGAGGCACTTTGCCAACAGTGGAGCACAAAATAGTGTGTCCTATATCTAAGAGGTAAAAGAGATACTCTACCACCTGACATCAATAGGACCCAATATCAAAGAAGGACATTAAAGTATCAATCAGTGTTGAAAAAAATTTTTTAGACACCATAGCACACAAGCATCATTTAAACACATTGGCCAGTGCATTCCTAGGACCAGAAACAGACCCCTAATTTGATGGGAGATGCTGTCATTTTTGGTACATGGTAGAAGCATATCTATCCAGTCATGTGTTGATGAGGGGACTGTGGAGGGAAGGAACGAAGTAAGCAGGGAACACATCACAGACTGGCAAAACCGTGATTTCAATCACCATCCCACTCCTTGCTCATGCCTGCGGGTGCTTGGAAAAGAGGCAGCAGGAACAGGCTGTGGGCTATGAAAACTGTTAGGCAGACTGTATCCATATGATGGGTCATACTTTGGGCTAAATTATCAAAGAGTTTTAAAGAAACAAATTGAGAAGCCTACAGGTGCCGCTGCGAAGTTAAACTTTTTTACATTGCCACTTGTCAGAGAGAATACCTTCTTCTTCAGAGAGAACACCTTCTTGTTCTAATGGAATAGACTGTATTGAAGTCATGTGTTCAAGACAGCACTAAAACAAATTGATAAAATAAACAGAAACTAATCCCATAGTACAGAATGAATTTGCAGTGAAACTCAAAAGGAAGCTGAGATAGAGATATAGTCTTACCCATGCACTGGGAAATGGAAATCAGAGTTCTTAGCCCTCACACTGGTCTCCAGGCTTGAGACAGTCACTTCACCATGCTTCTGTTCCTACAGCTCCAAAACTCATAAAAATTAAGTGATTTTTAGATCTGATTTTATTATTAAAAATTGAGATGAACGTTTAAAAGGAGGTGCAAGCAGAGGTATATGATCTGTTGCTAAAATCATTATTAGAGGATTAGATTTAAAAAGTGGTTTACTGCTCTTTTAAGAACACATTCAAGGGGTGAATTTGAAATTACTGATCAATTAGACTTAATCTGATTCAAGGTCATTCTAAATGCAAGAAAAAATTAAAACCTAAACAAAAATAACCCAACTATGGTTGTGACAACAGAGCTTCATAATTTAAAATAAAAACTTACAAAACACAAATAAACAAAATCATGTGTCTTAAATCTATTGGAATTATTTTGTTTACAGACAAAAGACAAAATAAAGGAGTAACTGTTTATATTTATATATTTACCAGTTTTACTGTGGTTTTGGGCTACTGGACCTGCGAGAAAGAGCTGGTTTTTGAAAGTTCAAGGCACTTTCAGTGGAAAGGCACAGTGTTGGATTCTAGATTACCTGGAGCCATACAAAAGGAATATCTGGGGTTTGGAAAGCTGGAAAAAATAATAATAGTAATAATAATTTAAAAAAAGGTAGGTTTCATTATTAAAAGGCTTATAAAATAACCAGTAGTACTTCTAATCCACATCCTTGACTAACCTTCACAAAATATTAAGTGGATATTAGAAGGATCAGAAACATGATGATTGTTGGAGAGAGGGGATGACAGCAGCCCTGTCCAGAGGCTCCTGCAGAGAGAAAAGATCTGGGACAAACTTCATCTTTGTGTTCACAAAAACACCTTGCATGCTGCTAAATTATATTCCTTTGCTTTAGATAGCCTGCAGGCCCTACTAATGAACTACAGCACAGAGAGTGCTATAATGTCATCACAGGATTAATGTCACAATTTCCCCTTCAACATTGTCATAGAGCTCATGAGTAAAGCAGTTTAATTACTAATAATTTTTGTGATCAGTCTGTAGTAAGAAGTACCTTTTAACACTCAAAATTTTATATTGTCACAATAAACAGGCTACAATTTTCTTTCAAGAGCTCATTTAATTATTTAGACTTGTAGAATTACAAGCAGTGCTATGCCTATGAAATTTGGTAAGATACAGTTTTCATTTCTGGAAGAAATATTTTAGGAAACTTTGCAAATACATTTCTAGGAGCTGTGATTTGATTTTAAAGTCATTTTACAGAGAGTGGGATGGGAGACTGTGTTGGACGAGATGAATAATACAGAAAAAAATTATATCACTGCACCAAAATGCAGTGGTTTCCAAAAAGGAAGGTGATCCTCTGTAATGTATTTTATAGGAACCCTGTACTCAACTAGAACTTCTTCTGATGGCTAGGGTGGTGCAGCAAGTAAACAAAAGTGTAAATTTGATGTTTACTCAGTATTTATCCAAGGGGTTGTGCACTGTGATACAAAGTAAGGAAAGATTGGATTTCTGATTTCATATGGGCAGATCATAAATTCATAGAGCTCTTATGAGCAAGGAACCATGATGATTACCAGTTCCTAATGAATTCCTGAACCTTCTTTAACACACAGATTTTTGTTGCCTCAATAGGAACTTTGTCAGACTAGGTTTCATTAACCATGTTTGCTTATTAGATATCTTTACTCATTAAAAGTATGAGTTAATTAAATGAGCCCCAAATACTGAAAAAATATGCTGTCTAAAACAAAAAAAAATATCTGGCTGGAGAGCTCCTAATGAGACAAGTTATTGACAATGGGAAAAAAACCCTTGTCCCTTTGCTAGACTTTGAAAAGCATTTTTAAGGATAGCTTAATATTGCATTAAATAAGAGAGCAGCCTGAAAGTTCTTTGCTATGATATTTTTTTAGTAGCAGAGTTTGCCATAATTTTGAGACAGTCAGGTTTCCCAGATTCCAAAAAGGACATGAGTGTTTTCAGCCTAACCTTTTTGAGGTTCAAGACTCTGCCACAAAGCACAGGTCTGTATCATTAAGATAGCAGTTCTCAGTAAGTGACAGAAATAGTTCTATAAATACATCAGCCAGAAAAGGAGGGCCAAGGGGAATCTCCAGGCTTTACTGGATTTGGGGGGAAACTCAGTGACAAAAGATAAGCTACTGAATGCTCTCTTTGCTTCAGCCTTTAATGGTAAGGCCATTAAAGTATCCAACCCTCTGAGCTGGAGGACAGGGACAGAGACCATAATGGAGACTCCATGATCCAAGGGAAAATGGTCAGTGACCGGCTGCATCCCTTAGAAACAAAGAAATCTATGGAGCTGGATGGGATCCACCTAAGGGTGCTGAGGGAACTGCCAGAATAGCTCACCAAACCACTTTAGCGGCACCCTAGATAACTGGGGAAGTCCAAGTTGGGCAGGAGCGTTGATCTGCTGGGGGGTAGGAGGGCCCTGCAGAGGGATCTGGACAGGCTGGATCAATGGGTCAAGGCCAGTCGTATGAGGTTCAGTAAGGAGAAATGCTGGGTTCTGCACTTGGGTCACGACAACCTCAGGCAGTGCTTCAGGCTTCACTCTGCTTCAGGCAGCAGAGTGGCTGGACTTTGCTCAGTGGAAAAAGACCTGGGGCTGCTGGTTGACAGCCAGCTGAGCATGAGCCAGCGTGTGCCCAGTCCTGGCCTGTGTCAGCAATCGTGTGGCCAGCAGGGCCAGGGCAGGACTGTCCCCCTGTACTCGGCACTGGTGAGGCTGCACTTCCAGTGCTGTGTCCAGTTCTGGGCCCCTCACTGCAGGAAAGGGCAGCGGAGCTGGTGAAGGGTCTGGAGCACAAGTCCTGTGAGGAGCAGCTGAGGGAGCTGGGGTTGTTTAGCCTGGAGAAAAAAAGGCTCAGGGTGGATTTTATTGCTCCCTACAACCACCAGCAAGGAAGTTGGGGTTTGGACTCTTCTTTCAAGTAACAAGCAACTGGACAAGAGGAAATGGCCTCAAGTTGTGCCAGGAGAGGTTTAGATTGCTTATTAAGAATAATTTCTTCCCTGAAAGGGTGGTCAAGCATTTGAATAAGTTGCCCAGGGAAGTGGTTGAGTCACCATCCTCAGAGGTATTTAAAAGACATGTAAATGTGGCAGTCAGGAACAGGGTTTAGTGGGGGACTTGGCAGTGCTGGATTAATGGTTAAACTCTATGATCTTAAAGGTCTTTTCCAACATAAACAATTCTAGTTCTATGATTCTGTGAAATAACCCGACTTTCTCACAACAAAAGTTGCTGAAGGACAACCAGCATTTTTTCAACTCTTTTGAAACGCTTTTAAAATAAATATATATTCCTATTTTTTCCAACTATAAAAAATGGTGGCCATTTTCCCTTACATTTTTAGAAATAGTAGCATTCCAGCATGCCGTGGCTAAAGCACACTGATGCTGTCAAAAATTATTAGATCAATGAATTAAAGATGTCAAAAAGTATCTCTTAACTGAAGGGAAAGAAATTTAGTGTGAGACATTTTCAAGACAGGAAATGACCACATTTTCCTTAAATAAAAAAATGCTGTTTACTTAGGAAACCTCAATTAATTTAGAAGCCTATAGCAACACAGCAAAGAGATGGGCTACAGACACATACCTTTGTTAAATAGATTTTATCCATATGCATTGTGCCATGTAGGAGAATGACATAAGGGAGATTTTTGTTAAGGTTTATTTTACATAACAGCAATTTACCCACAGGATCAGTGTTTACATGAGGATCCCATCCCATGCCAGCCACTCTCCTTGGTGGGGGATTAATTCTCCCAGCAAAGTCAGGCAGTGGCTCTGTCACTACCCTCTGTGGATGTTCACTGTGGGGCAAAAGCTGTATTTTATCCAGGCTGTGTAGGAGCCTGCCAATAACACGGAGTGTCTCAGCCTCTGCTCCTCCTCGAATGGACAGTTCCCAGTAAAGGCAGGAAACGCAGACAATGCTCTCAGGGGCCAACATTTGTAACTCATCGGTGCTTTTGTTCACAGTAGACTTCTCTGTCTTTCTCTAGACCAATTTAGTTTATTACTATTCTTTATTCTGTCATCCTTATCTGAGAAAAATAATGGAAGCTAGTCTTTTCCAAAAATCCACCTCAGTCTCACGCAAAAGTGAATGTCTTACATTTCTATCATTAAAACTGAGGCTTCTATTAAACAGATGTTGATATTAAATTATAATGATGCTCCTAAGGACACACATACATTTATTTGAGCACCCAAAAACATGGCTAATGTGATTTCAACCGATGACAAGGTAATGTAGAATGAATATCACCCTCATGTATGTTATTTTTAGAGTATCTACACCAGTAGCAAAAACACCTTGGGGAACTGGGCACAACTTTCACAAACACAGTACAAGATGTGAAACCTAAGAAGAATATATTAAGTTACTGGCATCTGTTTGTCTAGAAATAGAATCATCTTACACTATGCTCTGTATAGAGAAGGAAAACACACACACTTCTGAAAATGAATCAACATTTTCCAAAAGAGACACTAATTCTGAGTGTGTCATGTTCTGGTTGCTCAGTGTGGACACATGGATGCTGCTTTGTTCCTTGAACGTCCCTCCACATTTCCAACCCTACGTCCATTGTGTTTTCTGTCACGTATAAAATGCAAAGCATGACCTCATATACTTGGAGGTCCCATACACTAGACCCCAACTATTTCTCTCCCTGCTTGGTATCTGCCCAGTGCTGAAAGAAAATAACTATTTTGAACTGTGTTGATTTTAACCATTCATTTCTCTTAAATGTTGAAACTTTTATTTCATTCAATAAAATTCCTATGATGTGATATCTGAGACTTACAAAACTGCCCAGGTTTTTGAAAGGCAAGCTGCTTTACAGACCATAGAAAAAAAAATATTAGCATGATCTTCGGAAATTGCAACTACAGTCACAATATGAATAAGCATACGAAGTACTTGCTTTATTGGTTTTCTTAATGTTCACTAAAATTTTCAAATGCAAAACTTGTATCATAGGGTAGGATACAGCTGGTAAAATCTCAGGAAAATCCTGTTCTCAAAATTTTTTCAAATTTCAAGGTAAGTTAAGTTTCTACAGAAAAGAATTTTGTCAGGATGTTAATGCCAACAACTTACCCAGCTCCACAAGACATGGCAGTATGAAGTTATATTTTCAAAAAAAAAAAGGTAAACGCCATATTTCATGATATTACCAAAGGGCATAATTCTTTAATTCATGTTCCTGAAACTCTTTTAAAAAGTTCACATTACTGCTGCTATTAACAATAGTAAATTATTTGTATTGAAACAGAAAAGGAAGAAATCATGCATAATATTGGTTATTAAGGGTAAGCAATAGATATTACAGATGTCTACTTTTTTATTTGCTTGGTAACATTTTATCATGAAAATTCAACTGAAATTCTGATAGCATCATATTCCCATATCTTGGCTTACGTCTTCCCTCACACATTTCTTGACAGCTCCTTCCCAAGAAAGCATCAATATGATAAACTCTGTTGAATTCAAAACTATGAAAACACAAGTTCAAATTAAAATATGAGTGTTTACCTAAAAAAAGATGGATTTGTGCACCTTTTACTATAACTTTAAAGGAAAAATTACATCTACTGTATTATTTTGTCTTATACCTTGCTACCTGCTGTAGAAATAACTGTGTAGGGTCATAATATCTGTGCTTGGTAGGACTCTGAAGAAGCCTGGAGATAAGCTGGTAAACTCAAGTTCAATTGTAAGTATATTGTGATGAAATCTGTAAGTAAAATTACAATTTTGCCAAATAAGATGAATTTTACTGTTTGTCTTTGCACCATATTATGTTTCATCCTTTCCCTCTAAATGAAATTCAGTTATGACTGAGGACAGCATGTGGATACTGTTCTGGAGCAAATATTAATGAAAACATGGTTTTTCGTAAAGACTATCCCATTATCACAGTGGAGTTGGGTTTTGTTACTGAGAAGGGCTGTCAAGTCCTGTAGGACTGTATAATTAGAGACCAAGAGGACCATTGATAATCCATACCACCAACTGAAGTGATTCTAAAAACTTTTGGAATGTAATGGACTATGATAAATCATTCAAAATGCCGTACACTTGGTTAGAAAAAAGTCTGGAAGAATGCTCCAAATGAAATTCTGTAGAACTTAATCATTGTGTGTGGATCATGTTGCATCTTTGGAATGTTTTAACTGCTGTCTCTTAACTTCAACAGAATTCTGCAAAAAGCAAGGTTACCCTATTATTTTGACTCAGCAGTTTGTGTATCTTCTCCACATGTCTCTATATAACTGTTAATCTATTTTCTGGACAGAGTTACACCTATCAATCTTTTTCTAGCAATTTTCTTCAGCTTCCAGTAAGTATCTCATGCTTGACTCAAATTTGTGTAACCAAATCATGTTGCATGCTCTGTTTGGTTTGGTTTTCCTAATTGTTTCAGATCACTGTTGATTGGTTCTCCGGCCACAACCAGAAATACTAGAACATAAGTTCAAAATATCCATTTCTGCTCCTCAGTGGGAAATTAGCTTGTGAGGGATGGCTCAAAAGGATATCTGTGCAGGTGAATATGGAGTGCAACATCTTAGAAATAATCAAAGTCCCAAAAAAGAGAATGGAATAGATTTTCATTCCATCCTCCGTAAGATGAAAGAGGTGCTGATGAGGAATTTTAATTTAATTTAATTTTCCTCTGGGGTAGTTCCTAGGAGAGTTATGTTATTGATGATGTAAGGTAAGACAGCAAACTTCAGTCATGTTCAAATTATCTAAAAGTCAAAAGTGGTCCCAGAATTTGGTTTCTGTTATAATTTATTATTATGAATGTTCTTTGATTACAGTGTAATTGGACAGGTCAAAACTGCACATTAATTCACAAATTAATTAATTACCAAATATTAAACAGTTAAAACTTGCAACAGATCTTCTGTTTGTATTAAACTCACATGCAGATTCAGATTCATGTCAAGTCATTGAAGTGTTGTGAACAACCAAAGACTATGTCCCACAATGCCTTTAGGCCTCCATTTCACTATGCAAAGATGTCATATTTAAGATTCATTTGTGATCTCAGCCTTACTGCTAAAGTAGGGGATGGACGGACAGACAGATGGATGAATGGATTTTTTTCAAAAATGTGAACGTTTCATCACAAAGAATACCTGACATCAGCTATAAAGCTGGGGGCTCATCCTTGAGTAGGTCTAATCCTTTCTGGTGCTCTGCCA
Source organism: Phainopepla nitens (assembly GCA_013400175.1). Taxonomy (NCBI): domain Eukaryota; kingdom Metazoa; phylum Chordata; class Aves; order Passeriformes; family Bombycillidae; genus Phainopepla; species Phainopepla nitens. Next base: position 355,623 of record VXBQ01002750.1, read on the forward strand.
AGTCAGTCTTCTTCAATTACATGGAGAGCTACATGCCATCCATTTTGCACAATTGAAAACTCTTCAGAACAGCAGTTTGAACAATTGTAGTGGCCAAGGGAAGGGGAGAGGGAAGCAAGCTGACTTGTGCACCTTCATCTGCTCCACTGCTGCTAACACAGCAGAGGCAGTTCTTATAGGCTGCCCTAGGGAAGCACTATATATTTTCCTTCCTCTCAAAACTAAAGAATACATTTCTTTTCAACTGATGAGAGACAAGCATCTTTATGTTAAGCATTGTTCCACAAACAATGTTAGACTGGGATCTCCAGTCACCCATTCCCCATTCTATTCCAAAGGAATCAATTTGTTTTAAATTGCATCATAAAAAACTCAATTTTGCTGTCCTTTTTAGGCCTTTGTATATAAGTTCCCTTTTTTTGAGTAATCATATTTTACACATAACTTTTAATATTTCTTTTAAAACTCTGGCATCACTTAGCTCAGGTAAGTGAAAAATAAAGTGTGAAATGGATTGTCAGATTCATCTGACCTTGTAACCCTGAAAATGTTTATGTGTTAAAAGCTTTGAAATGTTTTATACCCTTCCAAAAAAAAAACCCTTATAAACTGTAACCTTGGACTCTAAGTCCATTTTTTATGGTGACTGATACAGGTAAATAAACCCCAATGCTTTTTTCTTGTCTGCTACACTTCCATTCACTTCATAAGTGAAATTCAGGCCCCACTGAGACAATAGATGATTTATCATTGATTCACTAAGATCAAAAAATCTTTGGATTTTTTGCAGCTTCAATGGCTGTTTTCTTAGTTACCTTGTTATGGTAGGAAATTCATATTAATTCCACGTGTGTATTAAAAATATGAGTTTTCTTACAATTAAATTTGGACCAACCTTCTTATTCAATTATTCAGTATTTGTTTGTGGGTTTACATAATCAAGTAGTCAAACTGCCATTGATACAAGATTTCCAGAAACTGGAAAAATTGGAACTTGCCACCTTCCCTAGCAAATACTAGAGATTTTAATTTTAAAAAACTTTGTTGCTGTTGTTTTTGTTGTATCAGATTTTTAACCAAATGCTTTATTTTCATATATTGTACTTTATGGGCCAAGTTACTGATATTTCAAGAAGACCTTACAGCTCTAAGTAAGGCAGTAGTGTCATCCCCGTTTCCCAGGGATATAAAAGCTTCTCACTCTAATCTCCCATATTGTCAGGCCATTCTGTTCCATTTAGTGACTTCCAGACTGAGCAGAACAACTCATGGCCTGAAAATAAAACTAGAAAGTTATTCAGCTCTGTTTCAAAAGCAATAAAAATGACGATCTGAAGCAGAAACAATGAGCTGTCATAGGGAAGATTAGAGTGGAACTGAATATTGTACTTGGTTCTCCTGGGTCTGTGCTAACTATGCCAATACCTTACCTTCCAATCCATTCTACCCAAGGCAGCTTCCAACAAAAGAAAGACAAAACTTCTTGAGATTTTAAACAGTGTTAGAGCTCATGAAATGCTCCTGACTAAATGCCACCTTGCCAAGCTTAGAACTTTGAAAAAGAATTATTCAGACTCAACTCCTGTTAACATTCACCTAAATACAAGTGGTCTAATTAGGACACTGGTCAAGGGCTTTTCCCATGGATTGTTTACAAAATTATAAAGTAGAGGCAATCTGAGGTGTAGGTTCCTGATGATTATGAAAAATAGGTCATTTGTAGAATTTCTACTCAGGGGTTCTGGTTTTTGACATCTGACTTTGCAAATACAGCCCTGTGTTCCTCTTCATTCACAAAGTGTACGAAGAGTAGGCTTCCAACTAGCCTTATGCCAAGACAAAATTGTGCCATGAACTGAGTTGCTCCATTCCTGGAAAAATTATTCTGCAGGAAGAAGGTAATCCCAAGCACCCATCTACTCTCCAAGCAATAACAATGCAGGAGCATCATGCATGGGAGTTAGAACTTACATCAGATTGCCAAAACTTCTGTGTCTTTTCTTGGTGATCTTCAAAGAGCACAGCATTTGGTGGATATCTTGAGAGGACATGAGAAGCTTGTTCATGGCTTAGCCTCTGTCTTTGTAGATCAAAGAGCAAACTTGTTTGGCTTGCTCTGAAATACACGCAATCTGAAAAGTAACATTTTTTTAAGGAAATTGAAAGGACTACATATTTTTATTAGAAAACTGTCAGTCTTAACCTCTATATTCTATCAGCAGAATGTCTTCATCAGGCTAAAATATTCTCTGCATCCAGTTGAGGAACGTGGCTGGGCAATGAGGAACTCTGCAGGAGGAAAAGAGAATGAGTTTTTCCTTTTTTTCCTTCATATACCAGTTCATATTATCTGTTTCCATGCTCCCTTTCTCCAGAGCAGCAGGATACTCAGCTGTTCACAACTATGTATAGGGCTCCCCCATCCTGTTTTCTGCCCTCTGTGAAGCTTGATCAGTGTTTGTTCACAGTAAATGGTACACTATAGTGTATGCTTTATAGAAAATGATCCAGCAGCTTTGTGGCAGAGGGAAAAATATCACAGCTGGTGAGGTGGAACAAGAGAAAGAGAGGGAAAGATGGAAAGAAGCTGCCCTTTACTCAAATACTGCTGTGTTTGCTTACTTGGAGGAAAAATTGGGTTCGCAGGGTGAGGCAGGCAGAAGGGAGTTAGTGCAATCCAGGAGATGCTTGAGAGGAGTAGAGTACAGAGACAATGTTAACCTCAAGAGTGTTAAAAAGCAGGAAGCTTCTTAGGGAACTCTGGAAATTTCTGGACTGGAAATTGAGACTGGGAGAAAAGATTTGGCCTGCAAATTAGCTGAGAGTTTCAAATCCTGGTATTTAATGCCTCCTCGAGTTGGCCTCTTGGACAGTCAACTGGTTGTAGCTTATTAGCCTGTGTTATGCCAAGGCTGAGAGCCTTCTAAGGTGTTGACAGATATTGACAAATTCTACTCAGAGGTGCTGTTTATGGGGTTCTGACATACTCTTTTTTCCTAATGTGGGCAAAAAAAACCCTCTTTCTGTATATCCAGCTCTTGCTATATGACAATATCTATGGAAAGAAAGATGTTGTTTGCACTTAGAAGTGCATCACAAAATTCAGGGACTATCTTATTTTTTGTTTGTTTGTTTGCTTGTTTTCTGTTTTGAAACAAATAAAGCCTTGCAAGGCCCAACTGTAGGCCACAGTGAGACTCCAGATATTTGCTACTTGCTCTATTTTTCCATTTATTTTTATATCCCCTTTGTGGCTGGACGTCAGGCGCACACCAAAGCTGCTCTACCACTCCACTCCTCAGCTGGACAAGGGAGATAAAATAGAACAAAAGGCTCACAGGTTGGAATAAGGACAATGAGATATCACTCAGTAGTTACCATCATGGGCAAAACAGACTGAGCTTGAGGATATTAGTTTAATTTATTGCAAATCACAGCAGTGTAGAACAATGAAAAATAGAGCCAAATCTTAAAAACATCTTCCCCCACACTTCCCTTTCTTCCTGGGCTTAATTTCACTCCCACCGTGCCCGCAGTGGCACAGGACCAAGTGGAATGGGGGCTATGGTCAGTTCATCACATGTCTCTGTCACTGCTTTCTCTACTCCACAGCACAGGGTCACTCCCACAGGAGACAGTCTTCCATGAACTTCTCCAGTGTGAGTGCTTCCCATGGGCTGCAGTTCTTCGCCAACTGCCCCAGTGTGGGTCCCTGCCAGGAACTGCATGTCAGGAACAGACTGCTCCAGGGTGGGTCCCCTGCAGGGTCACAAGTCCAGAAGACCTGCTCCAGTGTGGGCTCCTCTCCCCACAGGTCCATGGGTCCTGCCAGGAGTCTGGTCCAGTGGGGCTTCCCACAGGCTCACAAACAGAAGGCATCCACCTGCTCCAGTGCAGGGTCCTCCGTGGGCTGCAGGTGGATGTCTGCTCCACCACGGACCTCCACGGGCTGCAGGGGGACAGCCACAGTCACCAGGGCCTGCACCAGGAGCTGCAGGGGAACCTCTGCTCTGGTGCCTGGAGCACCTCGGCCCTCTCCTTCTCCACTGACCTGGGTGGCTGCAGAGCTGTTCCTCTCACATTTTCTCACTCCTCTCTCTGGCTAAAATTCTGCAGGGCTTTTTTCCTGCTTCCTGAATACCATATCCCACAAGCTCTACTACTGTCACTGATGGTCTCAGCCTTGGCCAGTGGCAGTTCTTTCTTGGAGCCAGCTGGCATTGGCTCTATCAGACATGGAGGAAGCTCCTGGAAGCTTCTCACAGAAGCCACCTCTGTAGCTCCCTACTGATAATACCTGGCCATCCAAACCCAGTAAAGCCTTGTAACTCTCAGGACAAAAATTCTTTTATAGGTAAAGACAAATTTCTGAATTTCTGCTGCATTGGGACCAAATCACTTGCATTTCTTTTTGTGAATAAATGCAGTTTCACAGCTCATTGCTCAGACAATGCATCGCAGAAAAACAAACAAAACAAACAAAGAGAAGAAATGTGGCCCTTAGTAAATCTAGTGGTACCTAACTAGAGAAAGGTTTTCATTCCAAGTAAGGATTGTAATTTCCCTCATATAAAGCCCTGAAATGGTGCAGAGAAGGTGTTGCCACTTCAATTTGGCAAATAAACATGGGCTTTTTTCTTCCTAAAGCCATCAAGAATAGAAACGGCTTTGTAAAACTTTGTCTCATAATCTTTGCAAGTAAACACATGCAAGACAAATTAAAAAAGCTGAGACTACCTAGACTCACTTCAGCAGGCTGCAGCTTTCCATAAAGGCTTTATACATCAGCTGAATAAGGTAATCCAAAAACAGCAGGAGGTGATCTGCATTTTTCTACATTTAGAAATAACTGCACCAAATGAACTTAATTGTTCTCACAATTGTTCTGCCCAGTTTTCAGATGAATTCCTGTATGATTTCTCTTTGGAGCATCCTGAATGAGAATCAAATGCACGGTTTCACACAGCAGCAATGAATCCAAATAAGCTGGTCTGCCTTTCAACAGTGGTGAGAATGGGCATATTATTTTGGAATATCCTATGCAGCTGCTATATATGTATTACATGTTCACATGTCTTCAGTCAGCAAAGGGTAAGGAGTTACAACGGGCGCTGCTTGTGAGAGGTATCAATTGTACCAGGCATCCAAGCCCTCCTCCCACTCCCCTAGCAGGCCAGGGATTCCACAGAATGCCTCTGCAGGTCCATCCTCTCCTTCTCTCAGCTCGTTCTCATTGGAGGTGGGACCCAAAGGAGCTTCTCTCAGGGGTGGTAGCAGCACTCCAATGCAGCAGCGTCGGGTCCTGAGGAAGTCCTCAGCTCTCCACGGATGCCTGCCAGAATTGAGAGTTGTTCCTATGGAAGTTCGCAGCCACAAAAAATCCAGCTCCCATAAGAAACACCAAAAGTGAATGCCTGAAAAGTGTCTTTATTGTAGAGTTTTTTTCAGGCAGTCTTTCGGGTAGAAATACTTCTGAAATACTGCAGAGGCTTTTCTTGCAAAACTTGTTCAACATATTCACCTCATTAACTGTAGGAGCTGCTCTTTAGTATCCAAGAGCTGTTTGTGAGTGGATCTGTGACTCTGTGCCTATCTCCTCCCATGAACATTTGTATTTTTTCTTAGCTGTTAAGACCTTTGTTAATTTTCCAAGGAGATTAGAAGCAAGTCCTTAAGACTGAGAGATGACAAATGCTGTTGAAAGTAAAAGGGGAGAATTAAGAAGACAGGCCACAAAAATAGTATCTGTTTTGCCGGGATTTGGTTCTGCTGAGGAATACTTTCTAGTGGATAAGAAGTCATTGCCTTTTCCAGATTATAGGAATGCATAATAGCTGCACTCTTCTGAGTTTCTTCTGAGTATCTGCTCTTTACTTTTTTCCACATGGGTTCCTTGTAAAAATTGTAGCACAGCTGAAAGGTTACTTAATATTCTTCATTTCATGAAAGAGCTGTGTATTTCCTGACATCTGAGGTTTCTCTAATCAGCTCTGAAAATGGCCCTTCTTCTCCACTGCATTTCTTACCAAATTAGAAGGAAACACACAGAAAATACCCTCTAATCTGTATATTTCCCATTTGACTTGGGAAAATAATGAGCTTTGGAAGCAATATTTTAATTGAGATTCTTCTGTTGACTAAAATATTACTAAAGATAAAGGATTTGCTCTAGTCATGTTTTTAAAAAGTACTTACAAATCTAAGCATTTTACAGAATCTGACTCACTATCTTCAAGCTTAGAAGGCACCAAGCATGTCATTATGAACTTCCTGCTCATGATATGGAACATTATCAGGTTTGAACTGGTTTTAGTGGCATTTTTCAAACAGTGAAATAGAACCTGTAAGCAAACAGAATGTGTAGATCAGTGGAAAATACTATATTTCACAGTGTTTTACTCCAAACGGGGATAAAATGTAAAATCAGAATTCTATTTATGCAGAAGTAATATGATTTCTTAATATTGGAACATCTACTGTTTTATATAAGAATATTAGAAAATATTGTTATGAAAAATATTATGTTAAAATGGACAATTTAGCATTCAAATCTACAGTGATTCAAAATGATAGCTGAACTGAGAATTTTGTCTCATAAAGATGAGCCATTTTTCTTCACTTATAGTTAATTAAATTTAATAATTAAATTTAAATAAATTGTTTGTTAAAAATGGTGAAACATGTTTTACTAACACTTAAAAATTAATAAAACTATAGTCAGAAGATGTTCAACCAAAAATAATTATGTTCAATTTTAAAGTAAAATAATCCTTAAAATAACTGCACAGGTGCAAGTTTTGATGTATATTTTGAACCTGTAAAACAGGTGAAATAGGGCTGAATTTTGCATGTGTACAATTTCAAATGGTACAATTTTAAAAGCTGCAGGTAAGGGCAATAACTGTGTTTAACATTGCTTATGGAGCAACATAAGCTCTGTTGAGTGTGTTGAACTAATTTTAACTGATTCTTTTTTAAAATCAGGTTATTTTCCTTCCTTCCACAAGTATATCTAGAGCTCTGGAAGGCACAGCACTCCAGCTTCATTACATATTTCCTACGAAAGCCCTCAGAACCACCAAGCACAGGAGCTGTGATGTACAGATACATCCCATGACAGTTTGTTGGAGCAAAGCACCAGAAGCAGCATAGTGAAGAATGTACAGGAGGATCATGGATTTTTGCAGGTTCTGCTATTCTCCAGAACAAAGTGCAAGAAGAGCAACACCTACAAAGTTTGCTTGAGTTATAAAATAAACAGCAAATGAGGTTCCCTACTACTCCTGCAAGCTGTGATGAAATTCCCTCCATTGGTCCTAATAAAAAATTCCATGTTCCCTCCTCAGGAAAATTAATGTCTCAAACATTAACAATAATGTAGTTGAGACAAATTCTAAATTATATTGTAATATTTTAATAATTTTAACTAATATATCTTTAATACTTTATTAATTTTCTTGCAAGTGTGAAAGTTGTAAAAATAAAAATTTTACATATATTTTTTTCCTTAATTGTTATATTTGTGTTTATGAACAGGTGGTATTCTATATGTGCCATAATTTCAAGAGTTACTTGGTTCCTACCAGAACAGCTCCATTCAGACAGGTATAAAAAGCAAGCTAGGAAGCAAGACCTTTGTGGTTTATTTCAGTCTTTTACAAATTCTAGACATTGAATTTCTTGTAAGCTTAAGGGAAAAGAATGATGAAAATTGCAAAGATCATAAGAATGTTTGGTCTGTCTGAATGAAAATGTCACAATTCCCAAAAGACAGGAAATCTTAAGCTTATAAAGAATTCACCTACAGTGAAAGAGATGAATACTTTAAAGACTCATCAGCACCTCTTCTGTGACATGCTCTGGCCTTAAAAATGAACTTTGGTTTGGCAGAGCTGCAGAAAAATTGCGTAAGTGCTAGAGGAGCAGCAGTGAGTGGGTTAGTAAAAGGGAGAATAGGCAGCAAGCAGGGAAAGGCAGAGGCATTTATACATATTATTTATTACATATATCTAAGATAACCTAATTCTACCCGGTACCTGCCACAAAGCACTGTGGGGGATCTGTGGGCACCCTCAGGGCTTGAAACTGCAGTTTCTCTTTTATTTGAGTTCTTTTCCAGCCTGCTGTTCCTCCAGTTTCTGATACACAGCACTTAACCATGTGCAGCAATGGGAACCCGAGTTGAAACGAGCGATGAATGAGTTCCTAAAATTTTACTAGGTTTCTCTCTTCAGGGAGTGGTGTACATGCATTTCCATACTAAAGCACATATCAGAAGCACCAGGAGTTGAAGCATAGCACGTAAGACCAAAGAAGGAACTAAATGGATAAACTTCTCTGAAGACTTCTTTTTCTTTTGCTAAACATCAGATCATATCAGTGCTGTTGGAAGCACTTTCAAGCCATAATGGCAGTATAAACCACTAGTATTATTTGGAATAGATTCTGTACTTCTTTAAACTTTGGATCTAGTCAAAAGAATAATTGTTCAATAAGAGTGCTCCATTTCTTCCACCCTCTACTCATCTCCAGAGCCAGACTATTTGTTGTATGATGCTCTGTAGCTCAGTCTGAGCTATCAGCAATCTAGAACCATTACAGCAATCAGATGTAATCTGCTTTATCACCAGCAATGTTGCTGCTGGAAAAGTTTCTGATTACTACAATTTTTATACTAACTCAGTAAAATTGTACATGGAATTTAAAGACTGTTTTGTTTTTCAGTTCTGGAGTTGTATTTTCAAGCATGAAATTTGTGCGGCTTATTTAGCAACTTTGTTTTATTGAGCAAGTGCATACTTCACATGAATTATGAAGGGTGAATATGAAACATCAAAGTTGCATTTTTAGCAAGAAAATTTTGCATGTTTAACCAAAAGCCAGAATTTTAAGCTGATTTTTACTTCATGACAAATTCATAAAAAATCAGCTGTGGCCAAAGAGAAAATTTTGATCATTCAGTCTGATGGCAGAAATGTCTACTGACCTCTCTCATGCCAAAGCAACCCCTTTTACTGTGTTCCCACGACTCCCTCTGGTGGCAAACCTCTCATCCAAGCCGCAGGACAGCATCTTCCCTTGGTTTTCTCTCTGATGTTACACGTGGTTTTAGAGGCATGCTGGTGGATTCTCAGCTCATTCAGGCAGTGGAAATCCCATTAAAGCTTTTCGTTTGAGTTTTAAGAACTATATTTTTTTCTTAATTCCAGTAAGAACTACCTCTTCAACCTAATAAAGAAACTACCATTAAATATGCGTAATATTGAAAAGACTGTATAATAACACTAATTTGAGTAAATAATTTGTAAATACAAATAATAATTCTAGTTTACATACTTCCCTTTCACACAGCCCACCACTGTATGTACCTCAGAAATAGTCCTGGCTTTTCCCAGGCCAGGCTGCTAAGGGCAAGAGCCTCATCACAAATGCCAAGATAGAGACTTGCCATTCCCACTTACTGTCATGCCAGGAAAATTAAATCTGGATTTGCTTCTCAAGTGGGGAAATTTACAGCGCTTAGTTATCTAAAAGAACTTTAACGCCTATTTACTCACTTCCACTTGAGAGGTTTTTCCTTCCCCGCCACTGGAGACAGCGCTGCCCACCTGCTGCAGCCCTCTCAGACCACCCTCCCTGCCTGCTCCAGGGGCACATGGCAGTGGGGCCTGGCAGTCTCTGTGTAGGAGAAATCCTAGAAACATGGTAGGAATCTGATGACTGAAGATTCCACACACCACCCCCTCCCCCCC
>VXBQ01002750.1:365467-379702 GCA_013400175.1 Phainopepla nitens
CCCCCCATAGCCTGGTTGGCCAACCAAACTGATTTGGCACCATAATCATCTTACATAATTAAGTCACTTTAATGACGGTTAAAATAATTTGCTAACATTGAAATGCAACTTCTCTTCACTTGTGACTTGTTCTTTCTTGTGCACATCTGACCTCATCCAGCAATGCCAATGGCTAGAATTTTAAGAGAAATCACAGATTTTAAAGAAAAAGTGATCACCCTCAAACTCACAGCTGAAGAGAAGATGAAAATATGAAAATACTTCTGTTTATCCTGCTGTCAAATCAAATGCGTTTGTTGGTTACATTACAGAGACCATTAACAGGGGTTTTAGCAAGGGCACTGTGTTGATAAGTCACATTCCGTACCCACACCAAACATGTAATTCCTCCTCTCATCTTGAATAAATCATCTTAGCTGAGTACAAAAGGATGATGTGCAAAAGCAGCATGACTGACCCAAAAGGCAGAATGGTAAGTGGTATGTCTGAGAAATGAAGGGAGAATGAGATATGAAGCACTTTAATGCAGGATGATGATGTGCTGGTGCTCAAAATAGAGCAGGCTGCTATTAAACCATAGTGTGTATTACTGGAGGCTAAGGAGGTCTCTTTATGTTACCTCTGCTAAACAGGCTCCAACTATTTTTAAAATTTTAGTTCAGGTTATAATTCAGGTCTTTCTTTCAGACACACATTTATCCCTGCCGATGCATACACTCATAATATATGTGACATAATTTTCTATTGCCTAAAGTGGAAATTTTTATTCAGTGATTTCTTATTCCAAGACCATTATTATTCTGAAGAAAGGTAGTTCCAGTTACGTGATCTTAGCGAATTCATTATGACTAAGACTCTGGTCTTTATTCTGTAAGTATCTATGCACAGCCTTTTTATGCCTGAATTTTATTTATTATAAATGAATCATACCTATTGCAGCTCCCATGAAGCAGAAGCATGTCTCCTCCAGTGATGTGGAATGAGAATAATGGTGCAAATGGAACCTGAACACATCAGTCCTGTCCCTGTCAAAATAGAGCAAGCCCTTGCAACGTTTTGTTCTCTTCAGTTCTCCCTGTATTAGAACTTCTTAGAGTAAATTGAGGACTGCCAACAATGAAAATAAAGATCATCACCAAAGACTATTCCCAGAGGCCAGTCCCATGCCAATGTCATAATCATTTGGTTGCATTTTTCCACCCTGAAACTTTTTCCTTTTGTCTAAGCGGATCTTCTTCTAGCCACAGAGTGAATCAACTACAGCTGAAGGCAGAGCTAACTAAACCAGCTGAAAAAAAGAGCACTCTCCTGGTAGAGGGACAGTGTGGATCCAAATAGCTACAAACTCAGGAACGGGCAGAAATCAGAATTTTCTGTTCCTGGGTAAGTGCTTCCAAATGTCAGCTATAAGTGTGACCACATTGATAATGAATTGAATAATATTTTCTGCAAAGTCTCTGGATTTTGTCTCAAGTATTCAGTGGTGGGGAGCCCAAAACTGAACTGCTCTGTTCAGTGTGGAATTGTTGGCATCACAGTCTATGCATGAGATGAACCAAACAGAGAAAACACTGTAACAATGAGAATGATACAATGGCTAAAATCCAGAATTTAGAAGGAACATTGTGGAAGAGTTGGGATTGTTGGTGGAGGTCATGATCAGAAATATGGGTATCTCAAAGACTGACTGCTGCTAAGTGGGTAGGATCTGTTATCAATACCTGTGGTGATAAGACAAGAAACAGTAGCCTTTAATCAAACAGATAGTTAGGCTAGATAAAAAGGCACATTTTCTTGCAGCAAAGTTATTATGCACTGGAACGGCTCATCAGAGGGAACAGTAAATTCTCCTCCACCAGAATTCTTGAGCTACAGGTTGGACACAGATACAAACTCATCCAGCCTGGTGCTAGCAGAGGATTTAATGACCCTTAGCTCCCACTTCTAATGATATTTTTCTAGGTGTCAGGATTTTCAGAGCGCACCTGAGAGGTGAACTGAGGTGAAAAGTCACCTTAACTCTGGATTGCAGTAGATTTTCTTCAGGGAATATATTTTGCACATGTCCAAGTGAAGTAGATGCCTGTATTTAGGTGCCTGATGAACTTTCAGAGTAACCTTGATAACATCTCCAGGATAAGGCAAAGGCAAAGAAGCTCTTTGCAAAGATGTTTCAGACACAATGTTTACAGCTGAGCACAGTAATATCCATTCACAGTGTACTGGCATGTGACAAGCAGAGAATTTTAGACTTCAGTGAAGCACGACTAGCTAGTAATAACAATTGCATAGTTTACTTATGGATGTAAATTTGTGGGGGTTCCTCAGGGCCAGTAAAGTCAAGAACCCAAAAAATTTTCTTTTCCCAAGTCTGCAACAAAATCATGTAATTATATACACAAAAACATACAGTTAATTATAGATGGATAATTTCTTACCCAAGTGGTAAATGCGTACAACTCAGGCTTAAATAGGGTATAATTTAGGCGCAAACTCCTTTCCATACCTAAGTAAAACTAAGTATCCACAGTCTATCTGTTCCACTTTTTCTTCCTGCTTTGCTTCTTCATTAACCAGTTCAGCACTTACCAGTGCTTCAGAGGTGACTCCTCTTTTGGATTCATCATTAGTTCAACTGTCTGAATGAACAAAAACCATAATTGACTACTGTCCATATCAGGATCTCCTTGAATATCCCAGTTTTTAAGTACAACACTGATGGTGCATCAGTCCACTGAACCACAGTGTTCAGGATTACATACACTTAACCATTTATCAAAGGATAGTGTAAGTATAGATTCATGGTCTGATACAACCAGGTATTTTGTTATGCAACTCCCTGAGCAATTGCCTCTCAACGCACTCTTGGGTAAAAGTGGATCTTGTTAGTGGATGTAATTTTTTGTACAAAAATACATATATCATTGGCACCATATGTAATGAAGACACACAGAGTATCATTTGAATGATACTCTTGTTCTTCTGTGACTTTATTCATCAAAAAGTCTTGTGGAATATATATTTATAATTAGCACTGCTCAAGTATTTAATTTCTTCCAGGGATTAAAGCACTAATTGTCACATTACAGCCCAGCCATTACTTCTGGCCCCAGTCCTATCTCTCTTTACCCCCACATTCCTTCCCTTTGCCCAGCCTTGCTTTTCCCCCAGCCACAAGCTGCAGCCCAGGCGTAGAGATGGGACAGCAGCCGGCCGAGGGGAAGGGCTTCACTGTAGGTTTGTTGGCATTGTGCAAGGGTACTTAGCAAGGCTCTGGCTTCATTCAGTTCCTTTTGCCAAGAGCCTGGTCTCTGACCACGGCACATCCTGGCACCAGGATGCTGGGCTTCCCTCTGTGTGTCCACTTCTGGATTTTTAACACCCGCAGTCACAGTTCATCCTGCACACATGGCCATGGGTCGCAGCTGTGTGTGGTGGATGCTGGAGTGCCAGGGCAGAATAAATCTCCATCTCATTAAGATTTGTGGTCGTTCCTACTAATGCAGCAACATTACTGAGACACTTACTGAGAAATAAAAGCACGTACTTTTGCTAACATGTAGTTCAACTATTAAAGGCGATGTTCTCATTCCTGTAAATGAGCTCATTGGCTTAGTCTAGGATAAACGATACATATAAACAGGAAATGGATTCAACAATTTATTTTTTTATATATAAGGTCCTATTAATTTGCCAAGGTTGAAGGATCATGTTTATTTGTAGGTTAGTTCTGGGAATAAACTTTGTTTGAGTTTGTGGTCAGATAGGATCAAGAACTGCTTCCTATAGGTATGTTTTCCCACCTACCAGGATAACTTCTTTCCCTAAGTTATTTCTGAATAATCGTTTTTTCATCACCTTCTTTTCTCTATTTTTCTCCCATCACTGGATACTTTATTTTTCACTTACTATAATATTTTTCATGTACATTTCGAATCTACTTCTTAAACTCCTTGGTGATTTAATAAAATTCATATGACTTTGATTTCTTTCCAGAATTGCAGCCTAAAACATATTTCCTATCCTCTCTTTGATGTTTTGCTTTAGGGGAATGTTCTTTAGATGGACTATTCTTAAATGACACCCTCTGTGAACACTCTATTCCTTTCTGTAAGTACATTTTAAGTTCCTGCTTAATAGTGAACTCTAGTATTCACCTTTAATGTCACCCTGCTTATCACATCAAAGTAACGTTTGTCCATAGTGCTCCACTTAGGTGCAATGAACAGTATGTCTGACAAACATCCCAAGATGTGCATGTGAGTACATTTCAGTGGGGTACCTCCTGAAATCACACCCTGCTTGAAACACAACTACACTCCTTTCCAAACAAGCAAATTTGTCTCCAAGCTGAAATAACAGGACCTCTTACCAAATTCCTGTCTAGAGGAATAAAACTCTTCAGCATACCCTGCGGTGAGATGGATGAAGCCTGGAGCGAACTGAGCTCCTCTGAAGCCTTGTACACTGTCTCCTGGGTGGGAATGGCAGGGTGGAGCAGCTCTGTTAGTCAGCACTGCTTCTCCAAGCACAGGTCATACAGGCCCCCGTGCTGCTACACGTGTGGTCACTGTCCTTTGTGCTGCAGTCTCACTATTTTTGAATCACAGGAAGGTCAGATATTTCAGATCACAATCTCACTAGAGATGACTAAGTGTTTTCATAACACAAGCGTTCCTCAGTAGCCTGCTACCAACTGCAATTCATGCTGCCCAACCCCTAAAGAGTGATTCTGAAATAGTCTCTTCCCCAGGCAAGCACCTCCCCAGCTGAAGAGTTCAGAGCACCCGGGCAAGGGCAGAGCGACGAGTGCTGCTCCAGAGGCACCTTCGGGGTTGATGTGTTTGACATTGTTTTGCTTAAGCTTTCTACTGCAAATCAAGATGACACTTAGGAAATAAATATATAAAGCCCCTTTATTGACCCACTACATCCCGTCAGCAGCTCAGAGACCAGCTGTGAGGACTTGCTTGCCAAAGCTTCCTATTGACATCATGAAAGCATGAAATTTTTAATCAGACCACACAAAGATAATTTTTTAACAATTTTTTCCCCACATCTCCTCACTTTTCCCTCACCAGTATTGCTGGCCTTGGCGTTTTGTAACCCAGCAGAGATGCATTCCTAGAAAAAAATTCTCAAATCCATCAAATTCTAATACCCTATTTGAACCGTTCAAAAAATAGCATATATGAAATAAGGGTTTTCTTTGTCATTTTAAGTGATTATATATATATATCAGAAGGATGTCACAGGGATACTGTACCAAAAAATTAATGTTTGGAGGGGGAAGTATATACGTATGTTCCATAATAGAACATTTTCTCTGCACTTTGACCACACTACACTTATTGGTAAAGATAATTTTTCAAAAATAATTGCTAGTGGAGCTGTTCATAGTATTACTTTTCGCAAATTCATCCAGTTATAATTAATAAGTGCCTTTCAAGGACCTAAAAGGGAAGGCAAATATTTCTTTTCTCTAATTTTAGTATGATCTGATTTTCCTCTGGTTGCCTTTCCAAACACCTGGGGCCAGCCATATGAGTAAATTAGATTGTGCTAAAATGCATATTAATGAAGCTCAAGCAATGACTCCCCAAAGGGACAGTAAAACTATATATAGCTCCTTTTTTTTCTCCTCTCTTGGTTAATGTGCCTTTCAACACATTTAGATCCAAGTAAAATCATGGCATTTTGGAATAGCCAAACAAAACAAGACGAAACAAAACCAGCAAAGAAAATGTTAAAACAAAAACTGAGAAGCACATTTATTTGACGTGTCTAAATGATCACTCCTTTTAATACTTGCATTTTAAAATTGTTTCCTATTAAAAATGAGTTTTCTATTAATTGATTTATCCTATGAGAAAAATATAATATCAAGACATTTGGGGTGGTAAGAAGTGGCAAACTTTTAAATTGTCTATGGCAATCTCTGCATTCTCTTCTCCATTAAAAAAAAACAATTGCTCATTATAATGGATAGCTGTGGAGGACGACAAACAATTATCACATGTGACTCTGTACACAGACTGAAGAGTTTTGGAAAAGGACAGAGTACTAAATTCCAGCTCCTCAAGAAAGTCCAGTGAGGCTATCAGGGATTATCTAAGACAGCATTTCAGTCTGGACAAGGCAGGTGTTTTTTGAGTGGATCGTTGCTGACTATGCCTTGGTTCACACCACAGAGTGGTCAAAGAGCACAAGGACCTCATTCAGGGAGGAGAAACTAAACTGGAAGACAGACTCAAAAGGCACATGGAAATTGCCCTGACTGCTAATGGGCATTCAGCTCTCAGAAGGAGATTAAGTGAAGTCCAAAATGGAAACCTTCTAAATGTGTGGGTGCTGGTCCTTAGCACCACCAGTTTTAAGGAAATTGCTTGAATGAATGGGGAAGCCCAGGTTATCATATCAGAAAAAAATTGGTTGGGTTATTAAAACAAAGGATTAGAAAGGATGTGACTCAGTGATTAACAGCAGGAAGGGAACAGAACTACCAAGTCACAAAACAAACAGACAAGAAAACAAGTATTCATTACTTACATCCTAGAAATTAGAAGGATGATCTAAACACAGGTCTAAGGATTAGAAAGAATATCTAAACAAAACTGAACTTTTGCAACAACCTTTCAACCTGAAAATCATGGCTTATGAGAGCTCCAAATGTTTTTAAAATGTAGTTTGTGGAAGCAATTGCATAATACTTTTTTATTTGTTTAAGTGTAGGAGGCAGAATATGAGAGTTTAATCTGTTTGAAAGTGATGATTCATTTCTAAGCATTTTCAAAGAACTTATCTAAGTTGTTATTGCTATAATCAAACCACTTTTTAAACAAGTTCAAGTAATTTTAAGTGCCTTTCAGTGTAAAAAGAAAGGGGAAATATAAGATAACATCACTAAAAAAATGGAGCAGATCTTTAGGATGAAGAATAATATCTGCTAAACTGCACCTTTGTTAATTGCTTACAGCAATTTCTGCATTTCTCTCTTTTAAGGTACTGTAGTACATGTATATATTGGATAACAATTTCAAACAGTGTTTTTACAAACAGTGTAATGGTCATGCAATTGCAGCTTGTGGATCTGCATGCCAGTAATTGCTAGTCATCAGTTCTGCCCAGTTATGTATTTAATTTTATTGCACATTGTAAAGCATATCAGAAGAGGCAATCAAGAACAGTGACACTCAGATTCAGTGGCTACTTTTCCAAGAGTTGCCTGTCAGCCAGAGGCTTTGCCATGCATGATTTTCAATTGGAAAGAGAAGATGTGTATTCAAGAAGATTTCATATAGTTATTCAGGTTTTCATTTTCTTCTGAGCACCCTTTCAGTGTCAACAATTGAAAATACAGGATAAAGGTTCTCTCTGTATTTAATGAAATTTATTTCTTTCCTTCCACTCTTCTCTCCCAGTGAAATGAAATTTTTAACTGTGCCAAAGCCTTTCTTGTTACTTTAGGAACAGCATTCAATTTTACAACTATTGACATTTCATTCTGAGGTTTTTATTATTACCATTATTTGCTTTCTTCCCCTACTGCTTGTGCTGCTCCCTTCTCTCTCTTCCAACACCCACCCTCTTGCTTTTCTCGTTGAAGACAATCCCAGCCTCCCCTTGCCACCATGGGTAACATTTGGAGTCTATTGGTTTCCATCACCAAGGATTGCAGGAACAAGTATCTGCTATCTGCCTCCCCTCTCCCTCCTCACTACTACTTATCTCTAGGAGCAGGCAAAACATGTCTGTCTTCTCCTGAGGCTGAGCAACGGTTCTTGAGCTAGGTACCCTGGTGGGAATTGATCTTCTGTTTCCACTGATTCCTCTGGACACCCAGGACACTAGCAAAATTTGACTCACTTATGTGCTATCCATCCTTGGTGTGGATAAAACTGGAATCAACACTGTCGCCTCCAAGAAATAATGATTTTGCAAAGGTTTTGGGATCACTCAGGATGAAATGGGCAATGAAATGGTAGAACAAAGGCCACCCACATATAGCTGCACAGGCAAAGAATTCTCTCACCCAGCAGCACTCCATGGGCACTATGAAGGAAAAATCTGCGATTTCAGTATGTTCGCCAGGGAATAAAACATTAAATCAGAACTCTCACAGAGCTTCCTGAGACTCTGCTCTTATTCTAAAACCACTGCATGGTTTAATTAGGCTTTGAAAATTTAAAATGCCAAAAATGAATTTGTGCATATATTAATAAATGCAGAATTTCAAACTGAAAATAGTGACAAAGCAAGATTTAGCTAAGATTGTTTGACTACATCTGGCAGCGTCTTTCTATAAAACTATTTCCAGGTCAGTTAAATTGCGTTTGGAAAAATTAAAACATGCATAAATATGCAAGACCTTTAACTTCTCATTTTTTATGTTTTAATTGTATGGCAAAACATTTTGCTAAAGTAATTTTGTGCATTTAACTTTGAAGCAGTTTTAAAAAGTCAATGACATGGTTTTAAAATATAGCACATGAAACGATATTTCCATCAACATGCAGCAGTTGCCATAAACAGCCTTAATTTCCCGTCTAAATTAGTGCTCTAAATATATTCAGACAAATTAATGCAATGGAAAATTATAGAACCCAAATTGTATATTTATTTATTGCAACATGTTTCACTTGCATCTCATCTGCCTTTCATACAAGGTTACTTCAAGTTTAGTAATTTTTCCCCTTTTCATGCTCAATTTGAGAGGAAAATATGTCTCCAAATGTTCATAACTGAGTTGAAAAACATATTTTGGACTAATCTGTTCACTAATCAGCAATATTATTTCCTGTATATCATACGTTGTAATTTCATTTAAATTGTTACTGCTGTGTTCAGCTGTCTAAGACTTTAAGTGAACAATAAGTAAAATTGGCGTTTCAGATTATGTGCGGGCTGGTTTTGAATCAGCCAGCCCTACAAAGTGAACTTAGGGGCAGAGAATCACCGGTACATGTGCAGGGATTTTTTCACTGTCTGTCTCCTGGTAACAACTTTGTAATTGGTTTTGGAGTGGCACACAGGGCAGGCAGTCTGGACTGGGGCACTACTGAGACTGGCTTCACTGAGGGCTGTATTCTTTGAGGACAGGATTTCTAATAGCAAAGAAAACCCTCTTAGATAATGATATACTATTGATTATCTCAGGTTGGGACAATAGAAAGTAGATTACCTCCCCCAGCAATTGCAAATGCTGAAACTCAAAAGTGGTGAGTGGTAAAATTCATTTCATTGTCCTAAAAAAAGAGAAGGCTTCTACATTATTACAAAGTAAGGCTTGGTTTCTATAACACAGCAGACTGTCCTCTGATTTTCCTGATTATTTTAAAATTAAGTCTTTTTCTCTCCTTTTAGACATTGTAGCTTATTATAAACCGAAACCTTAATTGTTCAGTATGCCACCTGTTTGACAGAAGGAAGTGAGGAACAATTACTGTCTGTGGATTTCATGTGGAGCTGGAAAAGAAAATGAAAAATGAAGCAAGTTATGTTTTTACAGGAAAATGAAAAGAAACCATTTATGAGCACCAGAATTAATAGCTCTCTTTGAGATATATATTTTTTTAATTATGTCTCACAGTTGAATTACTGTAGCCTCACCTTCTTTCTGGTACTTCTCAGATCTCTCACTTGTCACACTTTGATAGGGTGTGGAGAGCTGGGGGTGGGAATGGGTACCAACAGACTGAGGATTTTCTGCCCCTGCATGTCCATGTGAGCCAAAGAGAACTGCTCTGCTCATCCCAGAGAGGAAAAGGCTTTGCGAGCAAAACATGTTGTCCCTTATAGGAGCTCCTCAAACATCATTAAACTGATTGCATCCCCAGTTGTGGCTAATGTCAGCTGAACAGGTCAAAGGCTGGTCGTGAGGAGCTGAAGTAATCAAAAATATGAAACTGGAATAAAAATGCAGAAATAAAGAGAATAAAATTACATATAGTAATGACAAATTAATTACAAATATGGTTGAGTCACTACAAAATCTGCTGGCTCTTCCGCTCACCTCTGTCCCTTCTTCATTCACTTCAGTGGTCCCTCTGCCTGATAAAAATACTTACTTTGTGTCATGTCTGACATCAAGTAAGAGGAATTTGGAAAATCCCACCCAGGACTTGACAAGACTAGGTGCCTCCAAAATATCCAGACTTGCCCTGGACACCAATTGGATTTTGAGATTATCAAAACCACAAAAAGCATATGGTGAATGACTTCAAGCTGGGAAACCAATGGTTGCCTTTCTCCATCCTCTCAGAGCACTGAATTTATAGTAAATAAACAGCTGCTGTCTTGCAACACTGATATTAATATTCCATTTGGAGAAGACCCTATTGCTTGTGTGATTTATCATAAAAAGCTGGAAGAGCCATTACTACCAGCACACAGGTCAATCACGGGCACACACACAAAAAAATATTTGTATGGGCAGCATAGGGCCAGCCAGCTCTAGATGTATAAAAACTCCTTTTCAGATGCCTTATATGCAAAAGCATAGGAAAGCTATACTCATACATTTTTCATGCAGTGCATGGGATTAAAACCTGTAGTAGAGGAAGTCTTACCCTTTCTCTGATACGTAGCAGTCCTGCATTTGGCAGCTGCGCTGCCTTGCCTGTCCTTCCAAACCAGTGCCCAGAGCCTAGACTTTGCAGCCCTGGATCTGGTCTGGGTGAGACACACTGAATCACACCACAGCCTCTCCTCAGGGTTACCCTTGGTTCGGCCAGCAGCAGCAGCAGCAGCAGCAGCAGCAGCAGCAGCAGCAGGACAGGGGTTTGTGCCCAGGGAGAGGTCCAGTGCTCACCAAACCCAGCGTAGCAAGGCCCCTGACAAGAGCTAGAGCAACACACTTTCCTGTGCCTCACATGTGCTTTCAGGGGTGGCATGCTCTGGGAAATAAACACCAATGGACATTTTAACCATCAACCATGGCAGTGAAGATGACAATGAATATGTTTCAATTGAATTTCCTTAGAAAGAAAAGTTGGCCATGGAGGAAAATAGAGCTGGATTTAAGCCTGAAGAAATTATTTAAAGAACATTTCTTTTCAGGGTTTACAAAAAGTCACAAAAGCAGGTACATAAGCGATGTACAGCAGCTGCCATAAACACCCAGTCTTTCACACACGCCATCCTAAAGTGCTCCAGAATGGTTTTTCCTCTTAGAAAGGAAAAACAAATGTACAAACACCTCTCAAATACGGAACATATTTCCCCAAAACTCCGTAAAGAAAACAAAATTGAAAATGCTTTTCAGGTGGAACTCTACTCAAGTACAGCACTGTGGTGGTGGGTTGACCCTGGCTGGACACCAGTTGTCCAGCAAAGCCTCTCCATCTCTCTCCCCCTCAGCTGGACAGGGGAGAGAAAATAGAATGAAAGACTCGTAGATTGAGATAAGGAAAAGAAGAGATCACTCATCCACTACTTTCATGGACAAAATTACTTAGCTTGGGGAAATTAGCTTAATTTAGTGACAATCAAATCAGAGGGGCATAATGAGAAATAAAACCAAATCTTTAACACCTCCCCCATATCCCTTCCTTCTTCCTAGGTTTAATTTCACTCACAATTTTTTCTCTCTCCTCCTCCACAGCAGCACAGGGTGACAGGGCATGGGTGTTGTGGTCAGTTCGTTTTGCATTGTCTTGCTGGTCCTTCCTCCTCAGAGGGAGGACTTCTCACACTCTTCCCCTGCTCCAGGGTGGGATCCTCCCATGGGAGACAGCTCTCCACTGGGAGTCCTTCCCACGGGCTGCAGGTCCTCACAAACTTCTCCAGCGTGGGTCCTTCAGGAACAGACTGTTTCAGCTTGGGTTCCCCACAAATCACAAATCACAAACCCTGCCAGGAGCCTACTCCAGCATGGGCTTCCCATGGACTCACAGCCTCCTCTGGACATCCCTCTGCTCCAGCGCAGGTGTTTCTCTGTGCCATCACGGATCTCCGTGGCATGCAGGGGGACAGCCTGCCTCACCAGGCTCTTCCCCACAGGCTGCAGGGGAATCACTGCTGTGCTGCAATTGCTGTTTGGGCAGGACTTTTGCCCCCTTAAATACATTATCCCAGAGGCACTACCACCATGGCTGGCAGGCCCGGCCTTGGCTAATGACGGGTCTTTCTTGGAGCCAGCTGGCTTTGGCTCTATCCAACACGTGGGAAGCTTCTGGCAGCTTCTCAAAGCAGCCGCCCCTCTGGATGCCTGCTACTGAAACCTGGCCCTGCAGTCCCAACAGAAGCATCTTTCCTGCCTCTCACCTCCCTGCCCCCCTAGCTTACCCAAAAACAATGTCCTGGGAAAATGAGACGTTCCTGTAGTTGCTCTTGATGATTGTTGTGACCAGGGTTTGGTGGAGTATGGCGGGAGACATCAGAACCACTGAGTATTTGAATTAGTCTCAGCGGGTCAATTACGGCAAAGATTTTCTGCTCTAGTTGCTTGCAGAAAGATGTGCACTTCTTAAAATCCCAGCTATTTCCTGTTTAATTTATTTGCAAAGCAAGATATGAGGGTAAAAAAATCAATTGAACACAATTTTATTGGAGTTCACCTGCTGCAACAATGTGTATGAACACAAGGTTTCTAGCAAGACAAGCAAGCAATCCTGGAGCTGTTTTCAAAGGTATCTGCTGTTTGCAGCAATGTAGGATGAGCACAGAGCCAGGTTAACAGGTTTCCTCCTCGATCAATTATTTAGTCTTTCCTTTTATTTTCCTGAAAGTTTGGGTTTGTTTGTTTGTTTGTTTTATTTAGTACAATCACTGCCTTCAATAAGGGGTGTATCCCTGTACTTCTGCATGTTTGAGTTTGGAACACCATAAATCTCTGCTTTCATATCTCTGTTTCAGTGGCTCCTCCCTATCCCCAGCAGTTTGTCAGGCAGGAGAAGGATGAGAAGTCAACAGAAGTTCCAGCAGATCAAAGAATAGGCTATGTCAGGTTTCCACTGCCTCCACATCCAATATCCTGTTGCAGTCCCCAGGGGCCAAAGCAGAACATTTTATATGAGAACTTGCACCGAAGAAGTTCCAAAATGCCAAAAAATGGATGAAAGCCAAATAAAATCTGTAGGCTTGGGATTCACAGAAATAAGGGGAGAATTAACACCACTGCACACAACAAGAGTTGCTGTATTAAAAAAAAAAGGATATAGAAAATAAGATGTCTGAGTAAAATTAGCTAAAACTGCACTGTAATCTCCAATAGAAAAATAGATCCTTTTAAAAAATTTCCCTCCAGAAATCTTGTATCTTGTGTTTATTTCCATACACTTTTTTTTTTTTTGCTTTTATTCAAATACTTCATATACACTTAAGATGCAATTGATATTCAAATTTTTTTCAATCCCTATGAGGTTCAGTAGACAGAAGCAATTCAATCAGAAACAGCGAATGATGTGAAAAGCAGTGAAGGAGTGCCTATTCATTCAGTGCACAAGAAAATTAACATCCACAGGACAGCTGTTAAATAGGGAAGATTTTTTTCAGTGCTTCAATACAAAAAACCACACTGATTTTTGTATGAAGCAAGCATAATATGCTTGAGAAAGATGGGTGACAGAGCTGAAATTTGCTAAAAGGCAGCAGGGGAGAAAGTGTTCTACTTATTTGTAATGAAAAATACCACAGTAAACCACTAACAGCTGTTACTTTACTCACATTAATGACTTTTTCCTTAAAGAAAAAAAAGAAAACAACTGATTTTTTCCAATAGAACAATGCACAAATCTCCTAGCTGCACACTTGAAAAGCAGACAATGTTGAGTAAGATGTAATAATTAGTCAAACTCACCAGTTTATATCCCCGGTTAGAAGGAAATTATCTTACCATTAATGATCAGCAATTGAGTAAACAGCCCAGAAACAGCCTTCCTTAAAGACCACAGGGCCAACAGCAGTGGAGGGAAACTGCACGAGCAAAGTGGCAGAGCCCGGGCCCGGCGCTGCCAGCTCCCGGGGCAGAGCACGCCCTGAGCCCGGCCCGGTGCTGCCAGCTCCCGGGGCAGAGCCCGGCCTGAGCCCGGCCTGGCACTGCCAGCTCCCGGGGCAGAGCACGCCCTGAGCCCGGCCTGGCACTGCCAGCTCCCGGGGCAGAGCACGCCCTGAGCCCGGCCTGGCACTGCCAGCTCCCGGGGCAGAGCCCGGCCTGAGCCCGGCCCGGCGCTGCCAGCTCCCGGGGCAGAGCACGCCCTGAGCCCGGCCTGGCACTGCCAGCTCCCGGGGCAGAGC
>VXBQ01002750.1:380063-402367 GCA_013400175.1 Phainopepla nitens
GAGCCCGGGCCGGCGCTGCAAGCTCCCGGGGCAGAGCTTCTCTGCAAACTCTGAATGGTGAGAAATAGCTGAAACCTAAACTTCTAAATAGCATCATCTTCTAATGCATTGCCGTGATATACCTTATTCTCAACAAGAAGATTCTGCATAATGACACCAGCTTCAGCTCCTTAGTACATCTGTCTGAAAAGAGAATTTGGAAGTACAGGCTGGGAAAAATCCTCTCCACAGCTCCAACATAGGCTGGGACATGGGACCTTTTTCCCATGGGTCCCAAAACTTCTTGCAACATCGAGGTTACGCATCAGCCAAAGCAACACCAGATCTAAAATCTCCCCACTCAAAGGGAGGGCAGCACGTAACATTTTCAGCACGTTACAGCAACAAGTTTTATAACTAGTTTGAACTGAGAGGAGAAATATGGCCTATTGTTCTTCATCATCCAATCAATTCTTCTGCCAGATGAGGGCATTAAAATTATAATGTATCCGTCTCATACTTGCATCAAAATATAAAGAAGACATCAGCAGAAAAAAAATTATATTCTTCTCCATACTACACTGGAGCAAATTTCCTATATTATGGAAAAAGAACTCATATTTGCACAAAATCCACATAATGAAAAGCAAAGTAAAAAATTAGATTTTCCTTCCTAGTCTAAAATGAAATATGGAAAAACAGCTGCAGAAGTTAGAAGGAAAAATCTACATGAAGTACTTTTTCTCGGAAAAGTGACAGAAACTTAACATTTGAAATTCCACTCTTAGAGATGCATTTCAGTTTCTCACCCATTTTGACTAATTATAGAAAAAACAAGTTATTTTAATTTAAGATTGCATATGAAAATTCCTATAAAATGTACAGATGTAACACCCTGATGTGTTACAATGGTTTATAGGATGACTGGCTCTGTGTATGATGATGACATCATATATGACATTTGTATTCTATTAAATTGGTTGGTAATAACAAAGCCTATACAACCTCAGTTTTAGGGTTGTTTGATAACACAGTGTTGTTTTAAAAACTTTATAATGAAATCTACATAGAGATAGTGTGCTACCAAAGAAAAATGGATATGCATTTGTTCTGTAGCAACACTATAAAACTGGGGTTTTTTTTTAATCCTATTTCTGGGCCACACAAGCTTTTTACTTTCTGCTTTTCATTTTATTATTGCAGGAATATATAAACAGTAAAAAACCTTTTCTTAAGTACATTGTTTTCATCAATTTAAAGATGCATATATCCTTAGTTATGAAAATACAGTGCTGATAATACTGATAAGTAAGTTATATGTATATTTCTTGCTCTTCTACTAGAGATTAGTTTTCACAAACAAGTAACTACTGGAAATTTTTTTTTTTCATGTTTCCTAACCAGATTGTGGAAGAATGCAGCCATGCTGCCACCTATTAATTTTTATACTGCGATGGAAATAGAAAAAAAAAATACTATTTTTAACAGGTAAGGAAAAATAACCCCACAATAAAAATCAACTATATAAAACCTGAAAGCTTGAATGCAGCTTTAAACTATGAAACCACTAGCCTTTTCTGACAGTTTAACAAGTGAGAAAAGAGAGCACGTCCCCTACAAGTAAGCATGGGAAGAAAATGTAAGGAAAGATAGCTGATGCAATCATGTAATCATGGCTGGCAAAAAAAGGACAGATTTCCCATCCAGATTTCTGTTGACTGGAAGACTCAAAAAAGGTTCATTTCAGTCCCAGCTAATGGGACCTGTAAGGAGGAAGGCAACACTGACTGTGTTCCCCGTTAGAGCAGAATGGCTGCCAAGCAGGAAAGGACAGAAGATTTCAGGATGGCCCCCAAGCCCCTGTGGCATTCTGGCGTGCTGAGCGCAGAGCCAGCTGCTGTTCTGTGCAGCACAGCTGGACCTGGAGGACAGGAGGCCACTGCTGAAGGCCACTCTTCACACACAGAACAGGAGTGGCTCTGGCCAGCAGCTGTTTCTCCTTGCCAGGGAGGTGCCAGCATGGCTTACTCTGCCCTGTGCTTCAGGTGGCTGGTACCAGAGGGCTCTGAAGCCCAATATCCATCTAAACCAGGTTCCTGACACACAGAGGCCACAGGGAGATAGCCCAGCCGAGCTGGAGGTAGCCAAACAGAACAGCTAAGCTACCTCACCAGAGCCAACAACTTATAACTCACCTCACAATCCCTCTGTTCCCATAAATACATCATTTTTAACTTTCATTTGTGACATAAATTTATAGATTCACTTCATTTGCAACCCAAAACCAAAAAGACCCGACGAACTCCAAACTCCTTCCCAAGATTTCTGGGATGATTATCTGAAAAAAAATACACAATAATTTTACTGTTCTATTAACTTCTCTCTTACGTGTCCCACAAAAATTATCTCTGGATAATTTCCATAGAAGTTAAATAGAACCAGCTACATTAATATACTAAAATGTATCCCTTTGACATATCCCTTTTGAGGTTCACTGATCTTTTTCTTATGAGCTGGGAGAAGTTAGAAACAAGGATATGTCCTTTTTAGAACAAGGATCAGCAGATTTTTTATGACCGCATTGTAGTGTTCAAGGTGTCTATTACCCATGATATAACATTTCGTTTCAATCAAATATAGGAGGTTACTAAAGTACAGTAAAAACAAACAACATAGATCCAAGAGTGGGAGAGGCCTGAGCTGAAGAGGTATGGCAACAGTTGTTTATTAATTACTGAGAAAACAGAGCCATTAAACTCCAGCCACCCCAGATTTCTATGCCAACGAAACTGACCCGGACTGTAAACCAGGAAAGTTCAGTTCACACTTGAGAAAAGTATTAAAAGTTCCAAAAATTGATTTCAAAAAAGTTCACTGTTAGATGGGTGATGGCAAAAAAAAATTAAATGTTTGAAGGGGGAGCCTGGCTGAACAGTCTTCTCCCAGTTACTTTTAGCTAGGAAAATATTCTGGTGAACTGGTGTCTGCTAGAATCAGATGTAAAATATGTTAATTCTTGAATTAATTTTCTACACAAGCTGAGGGGAATCTGAGGTATAAAATAAATGTTATACTACCCTTTATGAACCAGTCATTCTTATTAGGGCACAAAGCAATTTAGGTGATAGGCTGAAAATTGGCCAGAGCAGGATGCAGATAAGACCCAATTAAAACAAAAAGCAATTTGAGTTTACTGAATAATCTACAAAAGCAAATGAGAAATTAAAAAAGCTAGAAAAAAAATTATATGCAGGTTTTGCTATCAGTGCACAACGGGAAGTGCTGAAAGAAAACAAACAAACAAAACATTACCAAATAATTAGAGTGAGGTAACTTAACATTCAGTCTTCAATAGTGAAGGATAGAAAAGGTATCAGCAATTTAAGTAAGTTTCTGCATTAAACCAGCTGGTTTTTTGTTAAACAGAGGAAAGCTAGGACAAATCAAAATGCATTAAACGGCCCAAACTCAAGACATCAGCCAAAATGTCTTACAGAGTTTGCGCCAGCAGCCCTCCTGGCGAAACAGGTGCACGCATGTCCGACCATGCTTCCCCACTCCGGGTTGAGGATGTCGGTTTTCCTCATCTCCTCTCCATCCTTAGCTCTGGCCATCCCCTTTCCCCTTCTGTGTGCCAGCGGCAGGCTGGAGCCCTGCCGGCAGGAGCGTTTGCACAGGAGCCGCAGCCCCGGGCGCGCCGCGGGCAGCGGGAGGGAGCGGCGGCGGCACGGGCGGCATCGGCGGCTGGAGCCCGGGCAAACCAGCACAAACAACCACTCAAAGCTGAACCAGGCTCATGCCTCCGGCTTCCTTTTCCCTCTGCCACCTAGCTTGGAGACACGGGAACTCTTGCCATGAGAGAAATAACTGGTATGAGTTCCCCCAAATCAAATATTACCAAAAAAAATTGCAATTTTTTTTTTCTTTAACTGGAAGATTTAGGCACGCCCATACTTGTGTGCCCTGGCTCTTGTGTGTCTTTTCCAAGGCAAGTTCTGCATGTTCAAGAAACACAGACACTAAAATGAAGGTGACTTTTACAAAGACCCTGATTTCAAGTCTTACCTGCCACCATCAGAGCACATAAATGTGTCTTTGCTCCATTATTATTAACATTAGCAGCACCAGCCTGAAATACAGTATCCCAATTCATCAGCTATGTACAGAGCTATGAAAGCATATTAATATTATTTATTTTTTGGCATATACATTTCACAACATTCAAAGTAAACTCTGAGTGCTCAGTGGGCACTTACTGGAATTCCCAAAGGCTCTCTGGTGCCTTGGCTGTTAACTGAAGGAGAACTTCACAAGTTTGGTTGCAAGTCAAGCCAGGAGTTATTCTTCAGACCTTTATAAAGATTGCCCCACCATAACACAAGGAAATGCTTTTTCATCCAGCACAAGGTCGGCAGGCATAAATATAACCCAGAGGGTTCTTTTGAACTTGCAAGGCTGAAGCATGACTAGAGAGAAAACAGAATAGGCTTTTTTTCCATCACAGTTCTGAAAACAAGTTCTAATAATTTAGCTACTAGGTAATAAATTGCTATAAGTGAGTAAGGATCAAACTGAAAATTATAATTTGTAACAGGATTATCAGTAGCTGCTTTATCTTTGAATAAACGTCAGAGTAAAGTTACTCCAAAGAACAGAAGTCCTTAATGTCAAACATTTTGGAACCTATTCCTCATGGGAAAGAAACCATATTATTACTGCAGTACTTAGTAGAATATCCACTGCAGTTGCTTATTTAACTTCTATTTTAGGTAGGTCTTCCTTTACCAGGAAGAAAAAAATAAAAGACCAGTAGGAAATGCTTATTAGGGCCAGGAGCTTTTTGGAAAGAAACATAACATGTGAAATTAATTCAATCTCTTTCTGCATTGAAATATGTTGCAGACAGATTGTGATTTTCTTCAACACATTATACAAAACTCTTCAAGGATTCATTTCAACAATAATTGACATCCTGAACCTCATTAGTAAGTGGTTTGCTGCCAGTAGTCAGTATTAAAAATGAACTATTTCAATAGATTTGTCATGTTGCTTTGTTGGGCTTTTTTTTAAACCTTGATTGCACTGATGTAAATCAGACAATAAATTTACCCACATGATGACAGGAATTCAGTACTATGTTTCACCCATATTTTTCAATATTCAGTTATTTTCCATTTTGGCAATTACTCCTACTAGTTAACTTAGCTGCTATCCCTGCAGAATGAAGCACCAAAACAATATGAAAATAATTTCTTAACAAATGGGGTAACTAAAGCATCAGCCAATATTTAGTCACTGTACAGTTAAATTAATTTTTTGTTGGTTTTTTTTCACACTGTGTGTTCATTTACACGAACATGAGGGAGGTATCACTTTCTGCTTGTACAAGTGACTGCAGTGGTAGAGAAGGCAACACCAGGTTTCTCCCCTTGCAGACCAGAGAAGTGTTATCAAAAGCAGAGCGAGGCTTTACAGTTAAAGTTTCAGCGACAAATAAGGTAACTCATCAGAAACAGAGCTCTCCAAGAGCAGCGTATTCCAAAAAATCATACTTCGTTTCTTTACTTTTATACATGTAACTTCTAGAGACCCACGCTGTGCTGGCTTTTCTTCAGAAGGGAGGAGGGAGCTGCAGTGCTTCACCTTCTCTGCTGCTGTGGCTTCAAAGAGCCCATTAAGGACGCAGAGCTCTGCTTTGATACCAGTGCCTCATTCTTGAAGACGGGTAGACAGTGGTCTGCCCCTCAGGTCATGCAAGCAGAGTCCCTCCAGATCACAAAGACAGACCTGCCCTGTGTCAGACTCCGGGAAATTGAACTCTGCAGCTTCTATTATAAATTGCAATTTTGCTCCTTATAAAGTCACTGCCTCAGCATCCCAAAAGTCACTTGAGCAGTATAAGATTTATCAGGCTCAGTGAATGCACTGTCTATACAGGAGCTGTTCATAGGGCTGACAAACACAAATCCAAAATGCACCACTGGCTTATGTTTTGGCAGATTAAACAGCTTCACAGGTAACAGTTTCCATCCTCTCTCCTATTTAAAAAATTTAGGAGAGGAAAAAAGTAATAGGAATTGGCTTAATATTTAATTGTGCTGTTGTTTTGTAGATTTTTTTTCTTTTTTGCATTATCAGAAACATTTGTAGCAACCATTCAGTCATGAAGACTTAGTAATCTTCAACTGCAGAAGGGAGAGTTGCCACACTTTAGTAGTCCTCCTTGTAACTACGTAGTATTCTGTACTTCAGGTCAGTTGAGAGCTGAATTTCACAAAAATGAACTGGATGGGGTCACATAGCAAAAATTTTACATAACGTCTCCCTTATGATTTCTAGAAGGAGGTTCATCTCTTCTCAACAAAAAAATGTGAAGCTAAAAGCAATCTATCAGTCCTTACTATTCCTTTCTGCTAAAGTGTTTTCTTCTTCTGTTACTCTCTCTACCAGAAGACAGTAGTTCGATTTTGAGACATCCAAACACTGATGTCACACCAAGCCGCTCCATGAACTACAACTGTTCAGCTGAAGAGGGTGTCTCCCCATTCATCACCCAGCTCCTCACTGTGGAAAGTCAGAGCTGCAGACTGGATTTCAGCTTCTCATGACATGACTGTGCCAGCCCTCCCATAGGCTGCAAAGACCTGACCTTTCAAAAGTAAAAATAGAAAACTGAATTCCCTGGAGAGAGAATACAGCTAGAATTTGAGGCAGGAGGATATTTATTTTGCTTTCCTACCAATTAAATAGATTCCTTAGACTACATATGTCCTTCAAACTCTCTTAAATTAATAACATTAAAATCTTAATTGGTAACCAGCCCCTTCTACTTCCCCCAGGCAATTACAACAACAGAATTAGACTCAGGTAACTCAATTAGACATCAGCCTAACCCCGCACTCTCCAAGAGGTTTCTAAGCAAAACTCTCCATGAGCTTGACGAAAGCAGCATTAGATTGCTTTGTTGAGGTCAAATAGCATATGCTTTCAATAATCACTGAAGGCAAAATGATGCCTCGTTGTTTAGTCTATAAACCTCTCCACTTGGCACTTGAATCTCTCATCCTTTCTCACACAGAAATTGTGCTGATCTGCTAGGTGAAGTATGAGGTTGACCTTGTGCTTTTTTACCTTCAGTCTTGTTTCTTCCCCAGACTACACTGCTTCAGACACACACATGAAGCACAAGGGGCCAGGCAGCAGCAATCCTGAGCCTTATTTCAGCAATCTGCCTTGCCTTTCCTCTTCTGCACATCCCCCCTTTGCCAGTTGAATGCAGAAGCAGGGCTTTACCTTACGCATGAAAACACAACATGAACATGAAAGAGGCGTAAAAAAAGGGCAGTTCCAAACATCTGCACAGTCACGGCCTCAGACCTCAGTCTAAGTAAACTTGTGGCCATTTTAAAATGAATCCTTAGTCCCTTGCCTCTAAAGGGAGCTCAAGATAAGGCACAGAATCACCAGTGCAGTACCTGGCAACAGGCAGGTGCCTCCAACCAGATGTCCTGTTCCCTGAAAATTTGATGTGCTGCATGCTGGTTTACATTCACTAGCTAAAACCCTGTGACTTTCTATGGAACAAGAATTTTCTTGTTCTGGGGAAACTCCCCATCTCTCTGTTACCACCCTAGATTCGCAGCTACCTGCTCTCCAAACCCCTCATGGCTGTGCTCCTTGCTCCCTGGTATCCCATAGCTGCAGAAGGGATGGGAGGTGCCTCCCCTGGTGAAACAGGCAGTAACCAGTGCAGTTTTCCAGGCTGAGAAAGCTGATGCCCTGGGCTTGCTTCCCTTCTCTGGGCAATTGCTCCATCTGCTCAGCTGTTATGCAGAAAGCAGGAAGCACAACCAGACAGGAGGCAAGGCTTCTAAAATTATGTATGTTTGCAGACATCCAAAAATGGGTTGGAGTTCTCGATACAGGCTCACAACCTCTTTTTTGAGGCTAGACATTAAAACTCCAAAAAGGAGCAAAAGCTCAGACATAATTCTGTACTCAACATCCCCCATCACTAGCTCAGAGGAGATTCCTGTTGCACAAGGAAACCCCATCAAACCCCATCAAACCCCATCTCAGGCACTTAATTCTTCCTGTTGCCTGTGTGGGGAGCTTGGATGCTTTAATATATGATTGCAATTTACTCCAAGCACTTATAATTCGGGCACTGGAGCACCTAATCCATGGGTATTAAGCCCTTTATTATATCTGCACGCCATCAATATCTTACTGACACAAGCAAAATTGATATACACAAGGGTTAAAAGGATTGACAGAAACCCACATTACAGGTTTGCACCAGATGAACCAGATTGATTTTTAAATTCACTTGATTAAATGGGTGTACTTTTTCAAGACTGATTCATTTAGCAATTTCTCCCTTTAAGGCTTCACTGGTATTTCACATACAATGACTAATTACTTTTCAGAACACTGTGTACTTCTTCTCTGCTTCTGTGACTTTAGTGACTTCTGCACAGTCACTAAGTCTGGGTAAAGTGGGTATGAAGTACTATTCTGCTTGACAGTATTGCATAGCACTCTGCAGGGGTGTGTGAAGGATCACAAAAGGACCAAGAGAGTGTCTGACAGATGCTGTTGTAGGTGGAGCTGCAAACAGTGGGAAAATACATTGCCAAAGCCATTCCAGGTGGTGGGGCTGTCATACTGGCTCAGTAGGGTGAAAAAAGCAAAGTCATGGTGGGAGCAGAGCCTAGAGGTGGTTGAGCCCTTGCTATAGAGAGCACAGAGGAGGAGGAGGATGAGATGGGGGAGGAGGAGGAAAGGGAAGAAATGCAGCCCTTCACCACCTGCCCACTCCACCATTGCTGTGCCATAGGGCATAAAACGGTCTCCAGGACACCTGTAGGATTTGTGAGGGCACAGATGACAAGTGATAATTAAATACCTGCACTTCTCCTTTTCAGAATTCTTTTTATGCTAAACTCTTGAACTCTCTGCTCTACCACTGTGCCTGGGGTTTACTTCCCCCCCTTTCTTAACTTCATAAGCAGTTTTTGTCCAGTTGTGTCTAAGGTTTTCACAGCTTGCTTTTTTTCCCATGCTTTTTTCATGTACAAGTGCATTTCAGTATAAAAGTCTGCCAAGTCTGCAAAAAATCCACTGAACATTTTACTCCTCAGTCAAGTGCACATCAGTATAAAAGTGTGCAAAGTCTTCTAAAACCTCCTAAAACTTCTCCTCCACAGCAATGCCCACAGAACCTGGGCAGGGAGTAGGTTTGGTTGGCAGTTGCACCATTGTCCATTATCGTCACTGCCAGCTTATGCTCCCTGATATTTTTTTATTTTATTTTATTTCTGTGCCATGCTTTAGCTTACACATGAACTGTTTACTTCATGGGACAGGGGCTGAATTTACGTTCATAGAATCATGTAGTTTTAAGGTATCTCCAGCTATGAAATACCTGGTTTTTACCATCCACTTTTTCCTTATGCAAAAGGAGTGTACTCAGGTGTTCAGTTGCTCCCCTTTCAGAGGAAAACAGGGATTGTGGACCAGTGTCAAAGTGTGTTTGTAATGAACAGTCAGTCCAGCTGAGGACTCACTTAGGCTTTGCCTGCTTTTACAGGCAGGGAGATTTGCATTCATTTCTCTCATGCTTACCCCAGTGGCAGAAGCACATAGGATACAGTTCTGGAAGAGCTGACATAGCTGGACATGAGCCAGCACAGCTCTGGCTTTAGCCTACACTCGGTTGCCTACCATGGGCACAGTAACTGCCCCAGACGGGACCCCAACAAAGATGTTCAGCTCTCCGAATTAATCCAAGGTATGGTAGTCATATGCTGCCCTAAACTGATCATCTCATTAAAATTAATGCACCATACTAATGTATTTATCTAATACTAGTAGTCTTATGCTGCCAATGCTGTCATGAGCAGGTGGAAGAAAGCCCATAGTCAAAAGAAGCACCGTAGAAGTGTGTACAGAGGGGATCCTATTTCTTAAAACTTCATGACTTTGCTTATTGTAGTGGTTAAACTCACATGCCCCATAATGACAAGGGAAGCAAAACCAGGGCAAAACCTCCCCAGAGATATGTCTCCAAAGCACTGGGATATATTCTTTTGCACTCTGTTGCAGTGTAGGAAACCTGGCTGATGTGCCTGACGTTAGCACCAGCCCACCCAAGCTCACACAAGAGGAGTCTGGTGTCTCTAAGCCTTCCCAAGCCAGATTGCTCATTTTGGAACTGACCTTTGAGGTCCAGTTACTCTCCTGCTTTGGAGTTGCTAGAAATGTTAAAATTCACTTCAGGTGTGTTCACAGATCTTCTCATAATGTTCTGTACTAAACAGACAAAGACTTCTCTGAAAAATTAATTTTCATTTTCTTCCATGTAGCCAGGCAGGGCTGAAAGGGCAGTTTATAGCTACAATTTCTCTGTTACTTCAAGGCAGCTTGAAACCAATTTTGAAATTTCCAGGGCTGTTAGTGCCACCACATGCTCCCTGCTAAAGCTGCAGGAGCCACTTGCAAGTGTACATAAGCTCTATTCTGACCAGTACATGGCTCAGTCCAAAGGAATAAACACTAAGAGTTCAGTGAGGGAGAGGTGCATGCCAGGACCAGCTCCAACTGGACTCTGCTGCTGACTGAAGGAATGAAGTTTCTGTTCCAGAGTACTCAGCTACAGAACAAGATATCTGCCCACACTGGGATGATGTAATACTTACAGAACAATGCAACAGTGTAAACCCCTGTCATACTCTAATAACTGACTTTAACATTGATGGATAAGATGTGAATCATAGTGGAAATAAGCATTTCTAATCGGTTACAAACACTGAGCAATAGAAAGAAAGGTAAGAGAGGTCATGCCTAACCTCAAAGAGGTGAAGCTACAGGGACAAGGACTTTTCAAGGTAATGTAGCTAGAGAGGACGGGAAAGAGAGGAACTGGATAAGGAAAAATGAAGTATGAAAATTTAACAGAAGAAAGAAAAAAAAACAAGAATAGGAAAATCTTTTCGGAGGGGGAAAATTACAAATTAAAAAAAAAAAAAAAAGTTGAGGAAAGTCAACACACACCAATTAAAAAAAAGAAAACCATAACAAAACAGACAAAAAAAACCCAAAGTGGTTTTCCCAAAATATGATTGGTTCTTGCTGTTAACACTTTGTGTTCATTCCCAATGTACTTTTAAAATCACAAGATCTAGTTAATCAAATATGGATAATATAGATATCCTCCTTGCTAAAAAGCCCAGGAAAACACTGTATAGAATAGGACTGGTATCTGCTTTTCTCATTAGTCTCACAAATTTGAAGACTAAATGAATATGATTTCAATACATAATGTTTTTATTCTCTTATTCCCAACCAATCATCCATTAGAATTCCTGATCTATTTTGTCAGATACCACTCGTATGAGTTGAAAACACTTGATAAAAGAAGACACTCCTAACATTTAAATAATCACTCTGTGATTAATCTCATTTTTGAGGTTGCTCTCCTTTATAAGCGACAAGGTTAGAACTTCCAAGGTCCCTTCTCTTTGTTCATATTCTGATTGGACTTATGACTTTGACATGACATAGATTTTGTTGTCCTACTTTCTACTTCAGATAGTAATTCACCACTTCCTCCGACAATTAAGATTTATCTTGGAAAATTACTAAACTATACAGTACATTGAACATAAGTCAAAACAATTTTCCATTCAGTTTGCAGACCCCAGAGGAAACTGCTAGCATGTGCATATTGCACCCTCCATAAATGAGTGCATGAATTATACATCAACATTATACATCTCAATTCTTTTTAGATTATGAGTTGTTTATAGAGTACATTAAGATTATACAGAATTTAGCATGCAAAGTCACACAAAGCCAGCCTTGCTTACTGCATAATAAAGGTATCAGATCATATCTTCAGAGAACAGCACTATACTGTTTATAAAAATAGAAACAATGGAAAGCTTCAAAAAGCAAAACACAAGGAATTCACCTGCATATCAGAAAAGCTCCAAGGCCCCACTAACAGACCATCAGTGAAAAACAGCAAACATAACTGCATCGTCATAGGCCTTACCTGTATGAGTGACTATCTAATTCAGTCTACTATAACATCTAAACCTCACATCTTTCCCTGGAAATCTGTGAAATTTAGCAGTAAATGTGGATTCTCCTACTGCATATTTATTTCTGATCATGAGTCAAAGCTAGCATAAACCTTCAAGTTTACACAGGCTACCATTTTATGATCCTGGAATCAGATTTCAAGCAAGAGAGAATCCACCTTTCTGAAGAACTAATCCAAACTATCACAATTTTCTTGGTATAACATGAAAAGATCTATTTTCAGAATGTAAACTGCTATATTCCAAGAAGCAAATTTCAAGGACTTCAGAAAGAGCAAGAACATCAAAAAAAGGAATCCGTGTTAGCAGTGCTGGGCAAATGGGTAAGAGGATTATAAAGAGCTTTACCACATACATATGTGAAAGAGTAATGGGTTGAGGATTGGGGCAGAAATTACCAATGATTGAGAAATTACTACAGTAATTTGATATTGAACAGAGTCTGGAAATCCAAGCATGTGGTAAGAGAAGATGAGCCATCAATATAAGTAAACAAATTCAAGTAAAGGAAAATATGAGGACCTTCACATTTAGATGATGTGCTGGAAATAGAGAATTTGACTGCTTTTTCTGTATTTTGGGAGAGGAACCATTGAAAGAAGGAATCAGAAAATAAATCCTCCTCAAAAAAATGGATTTGAAAATTAATGTCAGGTAGAAAAAGACACTTTCAAACTTTGATCTCCAAAAGTCTAATTTTAGCATTCATAAGAAGGACTGCCACTAATTTACCAGTACCTTTAAAGTAAATGGATAAACTGAACACTAGAGGTAGAAGACAATTTTAGAGATCAGAAATTACAAGTGGAAAGGCAAATCTTGAAATAATTACAACTGGTTTGAATTAAGTGAATAGTTTGAATGGTTTTTTTTTATTAAAAGAATTGTCATTCCAAAATTATTGTTTCATTCCCAGTCAGAATGACTCATTTAGTGTGGAGTAAATCCAAACAATTTTAAATCTGATTTTTTATGCTTGCCCCACAACAACATCCATTACTCACACAAGTCTGGTAAGTACCTATCATTCAGACGAAGGAAGGAGTAATTAAATATTCCCATGTACGATGACACCTGAAACAGAAACTCCTGCCTAGGGTTAAAGTCAGTATTGTAAGCAGTTAAGCCAGTTCAGTCAAAAGGCTTCTCTGATTTCTCAGTTGATTGCCAGGCAATGGGTAGAGGCAAAGATGTTTTTAGCTCTTCATTATTAGAAGCTGAGGAAAATCAAAACACTAAAAGCAACCCAGCAGACAGCACTAATTTTTTTCATCAGGAGCAAATGCAAGGCTCAGTGTTGTACAGAACCAGTTGGAAAGTTATTCTTAGCTAACATAAGTTAAAAAGTTGCTCATGGAAGTCTATTTGTATACTGTTTTAGGGGAATTAAACTAACAGAGTTGCAAAAATAATAACCAAGATTTACCAAAATCTGCTAATTATTGAAGGAAGCCAGGAGAGCTTCCAAATGTTGACAAACCAATTATGTCAAAGGACAAGGAATTACTGTGAAGCCATTGTTCAGAAAAAATATCCACATGAAAAGGCATAAAACCCAAGAAACAGAAGTCCTCACCTGAACTGGCCTCCTAGGTCACCGGGCCCCCATGAAAATGCTCAGTGAAGGGAAAAAAAAGATGCATCCAAATACCTAGCAGATATTTATACATTTATGCCTGCATATAACCCTTGCTTCTGCCTTGGACCACGCCTTTGAAAAAAGACAACTGGCACTAACAGCAGGCCTGGCTATGCAGAACCATTCAGGTTTTATGTCATTTTTTGTGCCACACTTTCAAATCATAACACACAAGGGAAAAAGAAAACCAAAAACCCACGAATTACGGCATCTGTCCTGTACAGACGATAAAAGTTGCATATGTGTTCGTTCATCATCTGGTCCATGAGCTTTTATACAGGAAGGCAGGCCCTCGAGTTCCTCATCAGTCTAGCACAGAGAGTGATGAGATCAGAAGTGATCCTGGATCAGTGTCCAGGAAAGTGCTGCCTCATCCCCTGACTTTTCTGCTGTGATAGTCAAATTCTTTGTACCTGAGTTGAGAGCTGCTGTCTTAATCCAGATACATACCAAGGTCTTAAAGGGTCTTATAGAAGAGGAAGGTGACATTGAACCTAATGTATTTATTTAGTGGAGAGAAGTAAAAGTGTGGAGGTAAGATAGGTCACATGCTTATGGAAATTTCTGTACTTGATGAGATGTATTTTTGACAGCATCGAAGAACAACCCTCCTGTCTGGGATTCAGCCATCAGCAGGGATGCACAGGCACCTCAAGGACACAATATACCAAACAGCAACAAGATTCTTACTTTCTGCAAGCTCCCACTTGTATGACCAGTAACAGATCTTTCATGATATTATCCCTGCCTTTTTTGTAGCTTGTGTGTAATCGAGGAAATGCTGGGAAAAGGATGGCAGTAGAGTTTGAATGCATCAGACATAAATGTTACTTCTTTTTGTAAATAAGATAAAAGAAAGCTTATGATTGATTATGTCCATAAATATTTGTTTCTTAAGGAAAAATATCCTCCTCAAAAGGAGAAGGTAGTAATTTAAACTTTGTTCAGCTTTTCAATGTTGTTCTTTTCTTATTTAGAGACTTCTCACAAAAGCAAAGGTTTTAATTCTCCCACTGGATATTTAATAACAGATTATTATTTACTAACTACTTAGGCCTAGAAGCAAAGATTTTTACTTCCAGTTATCAATTTTTTTTTTCAGCTCCTTCTTTTGGAGTTCAGAGCAAAACTCTGTTACAAGAGCAATGTACAATGCAATTTAAAGACTGTATTTTTTTTTTTTTTGGCATTAGCCACATAACCTTTACTTTTACACTAAAGCAGCATCAAAATGTGCTGGGCATCATGTTGGTATTTGGCATCCATGACGTTTTTATCTCCAGAAGATATATGAGAGATGTAAAATCAGGCTAGGTAAGGGTCTGCTTTTCCCAAATTACTTCTAAAGCAATTGGTCAAACACAGAGCTTAAGTTGTTGGGGGAGTTTTTTTTGGTCTCGTGCTACAGACAGATCCAGTATTTTTATGCATTACACACTAAAACCACTGTAAACAGTGAAAACTCATGAAAGCCTGTGAAAACTTTGAAGCTGTTTGGAGTGAGTAAATGAATTCAATCTGGGAACTCCTAATTACATCATTGGCTGTCTGCCTGTTTTTAAGCCATGATGTTAACATCTTACCACCCTAAGCAAAGGGCAAATACCTCAAGGTAGCAAACTTATTGGTCTTTAGTATTCTACCCATCTACTGATACTTAGTTCTAGATATGTGTTTTTAGGTAAAGCACATTGCATTACTCATATACTGCTATCTCTATGCATGGCTATAGATGGAAAGAAATATGCATTCTTCATTTATATTTTCTCAGAACTAGTAACTCACATGTTGTAAAATTATGGAAAAGGAATAACTTGTATTTTTAATATGTGCTGGCAGACAAGCTGATATGGGGGAGTTTAGTGCCTACTACCATCCTGGTTTCGATGCATCTGTGACAATTTTCTGTGGTGCAGGAAATACTTCACAGGCCTAAAATGGTATATAAAACCACTCTTGAAAGAGGGCAAAATCACCAAAGCTCATTTAGAATTAAATAGTGGGACAGTTATTTTAATTTCAGGACATTCTCTTTGTTTTACATCAGCAACGGTCTCTCATGACTGAAATATCATAGGTTATTCCAGGATAAGGAACCAGAGTGAAACCTCAGCTTTTTCTTTTTGGACTTAAGTTCCTTTTTAATCCCATAGGAATGATTGTCTAAAACCTTAGGATTACTGTCAGCTGTCCACGATTCCACCAAATTCCCAAAATATTTTTAAGCCTGGACACAGTATTCCTAAGTGTAAGCAAAGTTGCACGAAGCAGAATTATTTTCCCATCCTTAAAAGTCATGTTCTATTTATATATCTGGTACAATACTAATTTCTGGCAACTTCATCACACTGTGAACTCCTGTCTCATTTGCTCTCCATCACCCTCAGGTCTTCCTCAGCATTTCTGCAAGTTATGATTAGGAACTGGCCTTGAGTAAAAATAACCAACTCAATCAACACTTACCCAGAATTTTGAGAATTCAGACCATCCAACAGAACATTCCCACTGTCCCAACTCCATCTTCTCTAGTCACACTGCAAATAAGCACATTTACTCCCACCACACAGTAATCCTATTATAAT
Organism: Phainopepla nitens; assembly: GCA_013400175.1. Classification (NCBI taxonomy): domain Eukaryota; kingdom Metazoa; phylum Chordata; class Aves; order Passeriformes; family Bombycillidae; genus Phainopepla; species Phainopepla nitens. Next base: position 396,371 of record VXBQ01002750.1, read on the forward strand.
TACTTCTCAGAAAATCTTTGCTGTGGGTTGAGGGGAAATAGAGAACATTTAAAAAATACCTGAGCCAGAGGCTCCAGTCCTATCAGGGAAAGGTTAAGTGTTCCTTCAAGCACCTGCCACAATCCTGCTATTTTTTACACCTCAGAGTAGAAATAAGAACTACTGCTTTATTATCTTTTGCTCCAGCACCTTTCCATTAACAGCTCCTATCTGAACCATCTCTTTACCATCTCTGGTTTCCCTCCAAGCCCCACACAGCTGGAAAATTCATGCTTGGTAGCAAGTGGACCATTTTCTTGTGCTTGGCAAGGGCATTACACTATTCAATTTGGAGTATGCTGAAGTTATATTTTATATTATATTTCTGCAATCAATATCACAAACTTATACAAAAAACAGAGTAAGATGACATTCTTAGTTGATATGATTCTGAAAGTTGATGATTCAAGAAAATAAAGTAACCCCCACTTTACAACAGGATTTACTTTCTATCAACAAGGTTAACTGCTGCAAATTTAGCTTCCTGATTTGAAAGGCAGTCTCTCTTCTGCTGATTGCATTCCTACCAAGTAGCAAACTTGCAAAAAAGGAAACACTATGGTCAGCTTGTTTTACTCATGTTATACTGCACATGCTGATAAAGGCAAAGGGATCCTCATCCCTGGAAGTTTTCCAGACTTGGCTGGACAAAGCCATGGCTGATCTGATTTAGTTCCAGGATAAGTTCTGCTTCAAGCAGCAGATGGGGTAGATGGCATCCACAGGTTCTTTCCAAACACTCCAGGGAATCTGGTCCGTCTGTGAAAGTGGTAGGAAAGTCAATTGTATCCCAAGTGCTTTATAGATGTCAAATACTGAATAAAGCAAGAGGAGAAAATGCATCTAAAAATAAAAACAGAGTCATATGATTCTTTGTTTTTCCTGTCTCACAACAGCAACAAGAGCCAGGAGCAGGCAGAAAATACAAAAGATCTCTCTGGCAGCTTGGGTGGGTGACTCACAACTCTTAGCATACTGCTCCTGTCAGCATTGAGTAAATTCGCCTTTGAGCCCTGACCTGAGCCATGTAACTGCAGACAGAAAGAAGGAGCTTGGCTTCTTCCTAGAAGCTTCTTCAATAAGACATGATGCCAAGGACAGCTGAGGACAGCAATCACCGAAACTTAGACTTTGCAAAGCAGCTAAAAACCAAGTGACGAGAAAGCAGGTTGAGAAAATTCCAGCCTTCTCATATCCCACATCTGCTTTGAATTGCAGCATGCTGAGTTTCTCCCAAGACTTTTCTCCCCAGAACTCAGAGTGCCTTGAGATCCTTTTACACCCACCTACTTCAAGCCAGAAAAAAAATATGATGTGTGCTCTTGCACTTTTCTAGCAGCTAAGTTCCTCACCAAAATTTGTAACTTTCCTTGTGACTTATAAACCAAACCTAAAGATTGAACAAAGGCAGTGTTTGCTTGTGGGGAGTAGGAAACAGGATTCGAGTATGATTTTGTAATTAACTCATTTTTGTCCAGCTACTACATAATGTAATTGCACACAATCAGAGAGGCACTGATGGCACATTTCACTGAGAATGACATGCATTTTCACAGTGCTTAAACACCTGGAGAAAGCTGCTCACATTCACACTCTTCCACAGTAATAGGAAGACTAGGTCTTGCTGTAAAGATTTGGTTTTAAATTTCCAATTGTGTTTTCAAGAACTGATGCACCTGTTGATCAGATAAACTTGCTGTTAATTTATTAGACACACACAGTTTAATTTTATTTCATTAGACCTTCATCCATGGGTGCTGGGTTTTAGTCTCCATAGCTCAGATACCACCATGCCTTGCTTCTCCATGTAAAGAGGATTTGTCATATATATGTAAAACCAATGAGCAGCATGGCTGTGACATCTGCTCCAGTGCAGTGGCTCCAGCTGATTTGCTCCCCTGGGGTAAATAAACAGCACGATATTTAGATTCTGGGGAGGACGTGGTGGGAGGGTGAGTTTACTGCAGACAATATCTTCATAAACACCAATAATACCAGTTATTTGTTTTCAAACAACTTGTTTCACAAGAAGTATAATTTAAGAAGCATTTCCAAGATTTCTCAAGCTTAAGAATGAAAAACGTGGGTTTTCTAGTCTTTACTGCACACAGTATGTTACTGCTTGCACACCAGGCAGAACAAGAGCATCTTCTGCCTGCTTTGCACAGCTCAGGACTAAACACAACCATCTCTACATTGTGCAGGCTTTTTAACTGGAAGTTTCCCTGACAAATTCATCAACACAAGGACCAAAGTGACTGTTATGATTCAATGCAGAGCTGATGGAAGCTTTTAGGTTCATACTCTGAAATGGATCCTTCTTTCCCACACTCTAGAATTGGCTCAGGAAGTGGCAGCGCACCTTCCTCTTTCCTGAGGATTTCCTCCTTTATATTAAAGAATAAAATATTTTGTAAAGAGAGGTGTTTTTATTCTGTGCTGAAAAAGTCCTTCCCAAGAAGTCCCTTCCTCACCTATGCTTTCTAACCTCCTACTTCAAATTTACTTCAGTTCAGTTTTAAAAGCAGCAAACTTAAGAGCTGCATATGAAGTAGGCTAACCTGTGGCTGCTGAGAAGAACACACATACTCACCACGCCTAAAACAGCCTGCAGACACCATTAGTGACCAGGGTGCTGCACAGGCTTTTGTCCATTTGAAACTGTCCCTGACAGATACTACTGAAAACTGCATATTAATTAATTAATTATTTTTAATTCAATTAGGATAGATCTGAATCTGTGACTTTAGCATGAAAGACAATGAGTTCTGTGAACTTCCTACAGGAAGTTCTAAGGAAAGCTGCATGATATCAGCAGTTGCCTCCTTTCTGGCAGCCAGTCTCTGTTCAAGGTCAGGTGAGGGCAAAAAAGTGAATACAAAAGTAATTGTTTAAGGAAAAAAAGAGGAAACACCAACCAGACTTGGCATTTTAACTGACATGAAAGGGTTTATGCTTATCTTAAAGATGCAAATGTTGGTAAATAAACACATATGTTTTTATTTGAAGATAGAACCAGTGATCTGTTTGCCCTTGCTATGTTGCCTAATGAATCACATCTGGATGATTGCACTTAATAGTGTTCCTGGCATGTGATCTTTCCTCCTCTTGGTTTCTATTTCTCAAATTTTGAGAGCATATTAGAAATCAGTTTGCAACTCTTTTTTCTGATTGTGGACCACTCTTACAGTATCTCTTGTTATTTTAAACACATTATAAGCTTTAGAAAAATGTGCTGTTCCTCTGTTTTCTGTCTCTAAGTACTGTATTTATTTGGTCACTTTCCATATACAGATAAGATATCTACAGTTTTTACTTACAGGAGATCTGCAAGTACTATAATTCAGCCTCACCACTATAAATAAAAAAAATCTTTGTGAAACTGCAGTCTCATAAGTACTATATTCACTTAGTCTGTAAACTTAAAATCAAGCTGGTGAAATCTAAAAAGATATTTAATATCAATTTTAATTTTTGCTTTTCTTCCGTGGTTCATTAGGTCACTTCCAATCATGTACAAGGCACATTGTAAATTTTGGTTTTTTTTAAATAATTCTTGGCTAAAGTTACCATTTCAAACTATGTACTCTTCAAAAATGAAGTACTATTTGCAATTAAAATACCTAATTGGGAGTCAGAAATTATAGAGTATCAAGACCAAAAACCTGATTTATGGCAAGTTGCTCCTGTGGCACTCATGACGATGTTAAACACAATTACAGGAAAAATAAAAACAGTGTAAAGTGCCAATAATTTTATATAAGATTGAAAAATTGGTTTGGTATTTTTTTGTTTGTTTTATTCTGTTTACAAATCTGATTGCAATCTCTTCTGGTCTTCTTATTTAACGACTCAACTCTACAAGTATGTTTATAAATAAATTTACACTTACTTCTACCTATGTGAAATTATAAAATCACATAAGAAACAGTGAAGGACTTAAGTGAGAACATACTTCCTCTGAACGCACTGACTGCTATTCCTGCAGTCAAAATTGCAGCCTCTTCCAATACTGTGAAGCTATTTTGCCTATTTATCAATCAACTTTTACATGTTTACACACCAGATGCTCGCATGTGATCTAATGGCCATTACCGGTTTTGTGTTAGAAAAGAAGACTGATTACATTAGTCTGGAGCCATCTGCCTGTAAAACTGTTGTAAAAAGAGTATATGCAGAGGAATAGTGATCACAAGTCACTTACTAAGCATATTGACCCAAGTCTTGCCACTGAGATAAAGAGATTCAGATTTAGACCTGATAAGCACCTGCTGTCAGAAGTGCTAGCTGCTTATGTCAGTCATCTCCAAGACCCAGCAAGCACATGTGAATTCAGCAATCTCCAGCAGCAAAAGCAGACCTCAGACTATAGTCATTTACTTGTCACCTTCATTTAGTGCCAGGTTCTTCAGGAAGAGGAGTCTCAGAAACATTCACAGATAACCTGGTAACTTGATATATCAGAACAGCAAGTGTTATAGTCCCTGAGCATATATCCCAGAGTAGAGAGAATGTAGAAGATAATTTGTTTAAAATAAAATTCCATTACAAATGTGACTCACTAAAGATTAGCTAAGTCTTTTGGAAGTCTCTTACCCCATACCAGTAACCGAGGTATTTCGGAAAGTCCCTCTCTTCACAGATTCCAAAATCTCACTAAGTAGATCAGATTGCAAAAAGGAAATCCTGACAATGAAGTCTCAGCAACAGAGAGCTTTATAAGCTCACCCTTGTGGTGGTATTTCTCTTATTCAGGATAAAAGAGGAAATTATACCGGAGTACAATTCAAAATAATAACAGGATCAACCTCTCTATTCCTTCTCAACAGCCCAAAGATTACATGTTCCCATTACGTTTAGGGTGTGTTAGAAAAATCCCTAGTGTGTAATTTCCAGCTAAGCTTCTTCAGAGAGAAGTCTAGTTCCTGTCCTCAAAAGGCCTTAAGTAATGTAACTTAAAGAAAATCAAGTGTAGGAAATTCACAGGCAGGGGCAATTCGCATCATAGAAACATTTGTGTAGTGCTCTTGACTGCTAACGTAGGCAGACCCACTCAATCCTCAGAAGCAAACGTTTCTTCCAGCAAAAGAAAACTGACTAAGCTCCCATTCATGACCATCTGCATGAAACAGCTATTGCAAAACTAATAAGTCAGGTATGAATTTGAAGTACAATAGTCACTTGTCTTGCTTTTCTCACCACTCCTGCAGGTTTCACTAGGGTGGCTACAGAAGCTGCTATTCACAGCTGGACACATTGTCTCTCATTCAGAGGTTATCCCTCCATTATTCATGAAGCAATGGCTGGGCCGCCACAAATTACATAATAAATTAAGGAGAAACTTCAGGCATAAATCATAAAATCGTAACTAAGAATGCATATTTGTCCTAGGTAATCCCAGGCAGCCTAAGCAACATCAAGACCACAGAGTAAATGAGATTTGTAGATAGTCTGAAAGAAAAATTGTCAATAAGGATTCATAGGAAGCCTCATGCTGGATCTGAGAACAAGGTGCAAATACAAGTGACCCCAGGAGTAGTCGCCAAACATGACTTAAATGTAACCGGTGTCCATATAAAATACAATGTCTTTCACATTCCATCTCATTTGAGATGCTTCTTTCATAAATGAGCCTTCACAGGCTAACAGAATTCTATTTTTCCCACAGAGGCAACTTCTTTTGAAATAGCTAATTGTGTAAAAATTATTACTCACATGGAAAACCCTCCAACAACCATAAGGTCAGACAGATCTTCTGATATATCTGTTAGACTTGAGACTTCAGTCTGAATGGTAAAAAAATTGATGTAGCCTTTTACCAAAAGAGTGTACAATCTGCAGTATTTTTAAACCAAAAATATCTTCCCACCTGTTCACACAGGAGGAGAAAGAGACAGAGATGGAGAAAGAATGACCTAGGTTGCAATGTAAAAACATGCCAGAAGATATGTATTCTAT